>JAMOIN010001623.1:0-55194 GCA_024666655.1 Dascyllus trimaculatus | reverse complement strand
CCAGCAGAGCCTGTCCACACGGCTCCCCAGCAGCACAACCCAGCACACCGGGCTCCCCAGCCCAAATCAACGGGCTCCCCAGCATAGCACACGGGGCCCCCCAGCACCACAGCTTTCCTGGCTCTCCATCAGAGCCTGTTCACACCGCTCCCCAACAGAACCTGTCCTCACGGCTCCCAAGCAGCACAGCCCAGCACACCGGGCTCCCCAGCCCAGTATACCGGACTCCCCAGCACAGCACACGGGGGCGCCCAGCACCACAGCCTGTTCTCCAGCAGAGCCTGTTCAAACCACTCCCCAGCAGAGCCGGTCCACACGACTCCCCAGCAGCACAGCCCAGCTCACCGGGCTCCCCAGCACAGCTCACGGGGGCCCCCAGCACTACAGCCCGCCTGGCTCTCCATCAGAGCCTTTTCACACCGCTCCCCAGCATAGCCTGTCCACACGGCTCCCCAGCAGCACGGCCCAGCACACCGGGCTCCCCAGCCCAGCACACTGGTCTCCCCAGCACAGCACACGGGGGCCCCCAGCACCACAGCCCGCCTGGCAATCCAGCAGACCCTTTTCAAACCACTCCCCAGCAGAGCCTGTCCACACGGCTCCCCAGCACCACAGCCCAACACACCGGGCTCCGAAGCCCAGCTCAACGGGCTCCCCAGCACAGCACACGGGGCCCCCCAGCACAGCACACGGGCCCCCCCAGCACAGCACAAGGGGCCTCCCAGCACAACAGCCCGCCTGGCTCTCCATCAGAGCCTGTAATAAACTCTCCTTAGCAGAGCCTGTCCACACGGCTCCGCAGAACCACAGCCCAGAACACCGGGATCCCCAGCACAGCACATGGGGGCCCCCAGTAATACAGCTTGCCTGGCTCTCAATCAGAGCCTGTTCAAACCACTCCCCAGCAGAGCCTGTCCACATGGCTCCCCAGCACCACAGCCCAGCACACCGGTCTCCCCAGCCCAGCTCACCGGGCACGCAAGCACAGCACACGGGGGCCCCCAGCAACACAGCACACCGTGCTCTCCAGCAGAGCCTGTTGAAACCGCTCCCCAGCAGAGCCTGTCCACACGGCTCCCCAGATGCACAGCCCATCACACCGGGCTCCCCAGCCCAGCTCACCGGGCTCCCCAGTACAGCACACGGGGGCCCCCAGCACCACACCCCGCCTGGCTCTCCATCAGAGCCTGTTCACAAAGCTCCCCAGAAGTGCCTGTCTACACGGCTCCCCAGCAGCCCCGCACACCGCAGCACAGCCCGCCTGCCTCTCCATCAGAGCCTGTTCACACGGCTCCCCAGCAGACGCTGTCCACACGGCACCCCAGCAGCTCAGCCCAGCACACCGGGCTCCGCAGCCCAGCTCACCGGGCTTCTGAGCACAGCACACGGGGCCACCCAGCACCACAGCCCGCCTGGCTCTCCATCAGGGCCTTTTCACACCGCTTCCCAGCAGAACCTGTCCACACGGCATCCCAGCAGCTCAGCCCAGCATTCCGGGCTCCCCATCCCAGCTCACCGGGCTACCGAGCACAGCACACGGGGGCCCCCAGCACCACAGCCCGCCCGGCTCTCCATCAGAGCCTGTTAACACCGCTTCCCAGCAGACCCTGTCAACACGGCACCCCAGCAGCTCAGCCCAGCACACCGGGCCCCGCAGCCCAGCTAACCAGGCTACCGAGCACAGCACACTGGGGCCCCCCAGCACCACAGCCCGCCTGGCTCTCCATCAGAGCCTTTTCACACCGCTTCCCAGCAGACCCTCTACACACGGCACCCCAGCAGCTCAGCCCAGCACACCGGGCTCCCCAGCACAGCAGACGGGGCCCCCCAGCACCACAGCCCGAATGGCTCCAGAGCAGAGCCTGTCTACACGGCTCCGCAGCAGAGCAGCCTAGCACACCGCAGCACAGCCCGCCTGGCTTTCCAGCAGAGCCTGTCCACACCGCCCCCCAGAAGAGCCTGTCCACACAGCTCCCCAGCACCACAGCCCAGCACACCGGGTTCCAAAGCACAGCACACGGGGGCCCACAGCACCAAAGCCCACCTGGCTCTCCAGCATAGCCTGTTTACAACGCTCCCCAGCAGAGCCTGTCTACACGGCTCCCCAGCACCACAGCCCAGCACACCGGGTTCCCCTGCCCAGCTCAACGGGCTCCCCAGCACAGCACACAGGGCCCCCCAGCACCACAGCCCGCCTGACTCTCCAACAGAGCCTTTTCAAACCACTCGCCAGCAGAGCCTGTCCACACGGCTCCCCAGCAGCACAGCCCAGCACACCGGGCTCCCCAGCCCAAATCAACGGGCTCCCCAGCATAGCACACGGGGCCCCCCAGCACCACAGCTTTCCTGGCTCTCCATCAGAGCCTGTTCACACCCCTCCCCAGCAGAGCCTGTCCACAGGGCTCCCCAGCAGCACAGCCCAGGACACCGGGCTCCCCAGCCCAGCTCACCGGGCTCCCCAGCACAGCACACGGGGCCCCCCAGCACCACAGCCCGAATGGCTCCCCAGCAGAGCCTGTCTACACAGCTCCCCAGCACCACAGCCCAGCACACCGGGCTCCCCAGCCCAGCACACCGGGCTCCCCAGCTCAACACACCTGGCTCCCCAGCCAAGCTCACAGGGCTGCCCAGAACAGCACACGGGGCCCCCCAGCACGACAGCCCGCCTGGCTCTCCATCAGAGCCTGTACAACCCTCTCCCCAGCAGAGCCTGTCCACACTGCTCGCCAGCACCACAGCCCAGCACACCGGGATCCCCAGCCAAGCTCAACGGGCTCCCCAGCACAGCACACGCGGGCCCACAGCACCACAGCCCGCCTGGCTCTCCATCAGAGCCTGTTCACAGCGCTCCGCAGCAGAGCCTGTCTACACGGCTCCCCAGCACCACAGCCCAGCACACCGGGATCCCCAACCCAGCTCACCGGGCTCCCCAGCACGGCACACGGGGGCCCCCAGCACCACTGCCCGTCTGGCTCTCCAGCAGAGCCTGTTCAAACCATTCCCAAGCAGAGCCGGTCGACACGGCTCCCCAGCAGCACAGCCCAGCACACTGGCCTCCCAAGCCCAGCTCACGGGGCTCCCCAGCACAGCACACGGGTCCCCCCAGCACCTCAGCCCACATGGCATTCCAGCAGAGCCTCTTCACACCGCTCCCCAGCAGAGCCTGTCCACACGGCTCCCCAGCACCACCGCCCAGCACACCAGGCTCCACAGCCGATCTCACCGGGCTACGCAGCACAGCACACGGGGCCCCCCAGCACCACAGCCCAGCACACCGGGCTCCCCAGCCCTGCTCACCGGGGTCCCCAGCACAGCACACGGGGGCCCCCAGCAACACAGCGCGCCTGGCTCTCCAGCAGAGCCTGTTCAAAACACTCGCCAGCAGAGCCTGTCCACACGGCTCACCAGCAGCACAGCACAGCACACCGGGCTCCCCAGCACAGCACACGGGGGCCCCCAGCACAGCACACGGGGGCCCCCAGCACCACAGCCCACGTTGCTCTCCCGAAGAGCCTGTTCAAATCACTCCCCACCATAGCCTGTCCACATGCCTCCCCAGCAGCACAGCCCAGAACACCGGGCTCCCCAGCCCAGCTCACCGGGCTCACCAGCACAGCACACGGGGGCCCCCAATACCACAGCCCACCTGGCATTCCATCAGAGCCTGTTCACACCGCTCCACAGCAGATCCGGTCCACACGGCTCCCCAGCAGCACACCCTAGGACACCGGGCTTTCCAGCACAGCACACGGGGGCCCCCAGCACCACAGCCCGCCTGGCTGTCCAGCAGAGCCTGTTCAAATCACTCCCCAGCACAGCCTGTCCACACGCCTCCCCAGCAGCACAGCCCAGCACCCCGGGCACCCCAGCCCAGCTCACCGGGCTCCCGAGCAAAGCACACGGGGGCCCCCAACACCACAGCCCGCTTGGCTCTCCATCATAGCCTGTTCAAACCTATCCCCAGAAGGGACTGTCCATACGGCTCCCCAGCAGCACAGCCCTGAACACCGGGCTGCCCAGCCAAGCAAACCGGGCTCCCCAGCACAGCACACGGAGCCCCCCAGCACCACAGCCCGCCTGGCTCCCCAGCAGAGCCTGTTCAAACCAGTACCCAAGAGAGCCTGTTCAAACCACTCCCCAGCAGAGCCTGTCCACACGGCTCCTAAGCAGCACAGCCCAGCACACCGGGCTCCCCAGCCCAGCTCACCGGCCTCCCCAGCACAGCACACGGGGGCCCCCAGCAACACAACGCGCCTTGCTCTCCAGCAGAACCTGTTGAAACCGCTCCCCAGCAGATCCTGTCCACACGCCTCCCCAGATGCACAGCCCAGCACACCGGGCTCCCCAGCCCAGCTCACCGGGCTCCCCAGCACAGCACACGTGGGCCCCCAGCACCACAGCCCGCCTGGATCTCCATCAGAGCCTGTTCACAAAGCTCCCCAGAAGAGCCAGTCTACACGGCTCCCCTGCAGCCCCGCACACCGCAGCACAGCCCGCCTGGCTCTCCATCAGAGCCTGTTCCCACCGCTTCACAGCAGACCCTCTCCACACGGCACGCCAGCAGCTCAGCCCAGCACACTGGACTCCGCAGCCCAGCACACCGGGCAACCGAGCACAGGACACGGGGGCCCCCAGCACCACAGCCCGCCTGGCTCTCCATCAGAGCCTGTTCACACTGCTCCGCAGCAGAGCCTGTCTACACGGCTCCCCATCACCAAAGCCCAGCACACCGGGCTCCCCAGCACCACAGCCGAGCACACGGGGCTCCCCAGCCCAGCACACCGGGGTCCCCAGCACAGCAGACGGGGCCCCCCAGCACCACAGCCCGAATGGCTCCCCAGCATAGCCTGTCTACATGCCCCCCATCACCACAGCCCAGCACACCGGGCTCCCCAGCCAAGCTCACCGGGCTCCCCAGCACAGCACACGGGGGCCCCCAGCACCACAGCCCGCCTGGCTCTCCATCAGAGCCTGTTCACACCGCTCCCCAGCCGAACATGTCTTCACGGCTCCCCAGCAGCAAAGCCCAGCTCACCGGTCTCCCCAGCACATCACACGGGGGCCACCAGCAACACAGCGCGCCTTGCTCTCCAGCAGAGCCTGTTCAAACCGCTCCCCAGCAGAGCCTGTCTACACGGCTTTCCAGCAGCACAGCCCAGCACACCGCAGCACAGCCCGCCTGGCTCTCCATCAGAGCCTGTTCAAACCGCTCCCCAGCAGATCCTGTCCACACGGCTCCCCAGAAGCACAGCCCAGCACACCGGGCTCCATAGCCAATCTCAATGGGATCCGCAGCACAGCACACGGGGCCCACCAGCACCACAGCCCAGCACACCGGGCTCCCCAGCACAGCAAACGGGGGCCCCCAGCAACACAGCCCGCCTGGCTCTCCAGCAGAGACTGTTCAAAACACTCCCCAGCAGAGCCTGTCAACACGGCTCCCCAGCAGAACAGCCGAGCACACCAGCCTCCCCAGCACAGCACACGGGGGCCCCCAGCACAGCACACGGGGGCCCCCAGCACCACAGCCCACGTTGCTCTCCCGAAGAGCCTGTTCAAATCACTCCCCACCATAGCCTGTCCACATGCCTCCCCAGCAGCACAGCCCAGAACACCGGGCTCCCCAGCCCAGCTCACCGGGCTCACCAGCACAGCACACGGGGGCCCCCAATACCACAGCCCACCTGGCATTCCATCAGAGCCTGTTCACACCGCTCCACAGCAGATCCGGTCCACACGGCTCCCCAGCAGCACACCCTAGGACACCGGGCTTTCCAGCACAGCACACGGGGGCCCCCAGCACCACAGCCCGCCTGGCTGTCCAGCAGAGCCTGTTCAAATCACTCCCCAGCACAGCCTGTCCACACGCCTCCCCAGCAGCACAGCCCAGCACCCCGGGCACCCCAGCCCAGCTCACCGGGCTCCCGAGCAAAGCACACGGGGGCCCCCAACACCACAGCCCGCTTGGCTCTCCATCATAGCCTGTTCAAACCTATCCCCAGAAGGGACTGTCCATACGGCTCCCCAGCAGCACAGCCCTGAACACCGGGCTGCCCAGCCAAGCAAACCGGGCTCCCCAGCACAGCACACGGAGCCCCCCAGCACCACAGCCCGCCTGGCTCCCCAGCAGAGCCTGTTCAAACCAGTACCCAAGAGAGCCTGTTCAAACCACTCCCCAGCAGAGCCTGTCCACACGGCTCCTAAGCAGCACAGCCCAGCACACCGGGCTCCCCAGCCCAGCTCACCGGCCTCCCCAGCACAGCACACGGGGGCCCCCAGCAACACAACGCGCCTTGCTCTCCAGCAGAACCTGTTGAAACCGCTCCCCAGCAGATCCTGTCCACACGCCTCCCCAGATGCACAGCCCAGCACACCGGGCTCCCCAGCCCAGCTCACCGGGCTCCCCAGCACAGCACACGGGCCCCCCAGCACCATAGCCCGCCTGGCTCTCCAGCAGAGCGTGTTCAACCCTCTCACCAGCAGAGCCTGTCCACACGGCTCCCCAGCACCACAGCCCGCCTGGCTCTCAAGCAGAGCCGGTTCAAACCAGTCCCCAGCAGAGCCTGTCTACACGGCTCCCCATCACCACAGCCCATCACACCGGGTTCCCCAGCCCAGCTCACCGGTCTCCCCAGGTCAGCACACGGGGCCCCCCAGCACCACAGCCCGCCTGGCTCTCCATCAGAGCTTGGTCAAAGCGCTCCGCAGCAGAGCCTGTCCACACGGCTCCCCAGCAGCACAGCCCAGCACACCGGGCTCCCCAGCCAAGCTCACCGGGCTCCCCAGCACAGCACATGGGGGCCCCCAACACAACAGCCCGCCTGACTCTCCATCAGAGCCTGTTCACACCGCTCCCCAGTAGAGCCTTTCCATACCGCTCACCAGTACCACAGCCCAGCACACCGGGCTCCCCTGCACAGCACACGGGGCCCCCCAGCACCACAGCCCGCCTGGCTCTCCAGCTTAGCCCCTTCAAACCACTCGCCAGCAGAGCCTGTCCACACGGCTCCCCAGCAGCACAGCCCAACACACCGGGCTTCGAAGCCCAGCTCAACGGGCTCCCCAGCACAGCACACGGGGCCCCCCATCACCACAGCCCGCCTGGCTCTCCATCAGAGCCTGTCAACACGGCTCCCCAGCACCACAGCCCGCCTGACTCTCCATCAGAGCCTGTTCACACCACTCCCCAGCAGAGCCTGTCCACACGGCTCCCCAGCAGCACAGCCCTGTACACCGGGCTCGCCAGCCCAGCAAACCGGGCTCCCCAGCACAGCACACGGGGGCCTCCAGCCCCACAGCCCGCTTGGCTCTCCATCAGAGACTGTTCACACCGCTCCCCAGCAGAGCCTGTTCACACCGCTCCCCAGCAGAGCCTTTCCACACAACTCCCCAGCACCACAGCCCAGAACGCCGGGCTCCCCAGCCTTCCTCAACGGGCTCCCCAGCACAGCACACGGGGCCCCCCAGCACCACAGCCCGCCTGGCTCTCCAGCAGAGACTGTTCAAACCACTCCCCAGCAGAGCCTGTCCACACAGCTCCCCAGCAGAGCCTGTCCACACGGCTCCCCAGCACCACAGCCCAGCACACCGGGCTCCCCAGCACAGCACACGGGGCCCCCCAGCACCACAGCCCGCCTTGCTCTCCGTCAGGGCCTGTTCAACCCTCTTCCCAGCAGAGCCTGTTCACACCGCTCCCCAGCAGAGCCTGTCCACACGGCTCCCCAGCACCACAGCCCAGCACACCGGGCTCCCCAGAACAGCACACCGGGCCCCCCTGCACCACAGCCCGCGTGGCTCTCCATCAGAGACTGTTCACACCGCTCCCCAGCAGAGACTGTTCACACCGCTCCGCAGCAGAGCCTGTCTACACGGCTCCCCAGCACCACAGCCCAGCACACCGGGCTCCCCAGCCCAGCTCACCGGGCTCCCCAGCACAGCACACAGGGGCCCCCAGCATCACAGCCCGAATGGCTCCCCAGCAGAGCCTGTCTACACGGCTCCCCAGCAGCACAGCCCAGCACACCGCAGCACAGCCCGCCTGGCTCTCCATCAGAGCCTGTTCAAACCGCTCCCCAGCAGATCCTGTCCACACGGCTCCCCAGAAGCACAGCCCAGCACACCGGGCTCCATAGCCAATCTCAATGGGATCCGCAGCACAGCACACGGGGCCCACCAGCACCACAGCCCAGCACACCGGGCTCCCCAGCACAGCAAACGGGGGCCCCCAGCAACACAGCCCGCCTGGCTCTCCAGCAGAGACTGTTCAAAACACTCCCCAGCAGAGCCTGTCAACACGGCTCCCCAGCAGAACAGCCGAGCACACCAGCCTCCCCAGCACAGCACACGGGGGCCCCCAGCACAGCACACGGGGGCCCCCAGCACCACAGCCCGCGTTGCTCTCCAGCAGAGCCTGTTCAAACCACTCCCCAGCACAGCCTGTCCACAAGCCTCCCCAGCAGCACAACCCAAACACCGGGCTCCGCAGCCCAGCTCACCGGGCTCCCCAGCACCACAGCCCGCCTGGCTCTCCATCAGAGCCTGTTCAAACCACTCCCCAGCAGAGCGATTCCACACGGCTCCCAAGTTCCACAGCCCAGAACACTGGGCTCCCCAGTACAGCTCAAAGGGTTCCCCAGCACAGCACACGGGGCCCCCCAGCACCATAGCCTGCCTGGCTCTGCAACAAAGCCTGTTCACACCCCTCCACAGCAGAACCTGTCTACACGGCTCCCCAGCACAACAGCCCAGCACACCGGGCTCCCCAGCCCAGCTCACCGGGCTCCCCAGCACAGCACACGGGCCCCCCCAGCACCATAGCCCGCCTGGCTCTCCATCAAAGCCTGTTCACACCGCTCCCCAGCAGAGCCTGTCTACACGGCTCCCCAGCACAACAGCCCAGCACTCCGGGCTCCCCAGCCCAGCTCACCGGGCTCCCCAGCACAGCACACGGGCCCCCCAGCACCATAGCCCGCCTGGCTCTCCAGCAGAGCGTGTTCAACCCTCTCACCAGCAGAGCCTGTCCACACGGCTCCCCAGCACCACAGCCCAGCACACCGGGCTCCCCAGCATAGCTCACCGGGCTCCCCTGCACCACAGCCCGCCTGGCTCTCCATCAGAGCCTGTTCAACCCTCTCCCCAGCAGAGCCTGTCCACACGGCTCCCCAGCACCACAGCCCAGCACACCGGGCTCCCCAGGACAGCACACGGGGACCCCCAGCACCACAGCCCGCCAAACTCTCCAGCAGAGCCTGTTCAAACCACTTTTCAGCAGAGCCTGTCCACACGGCTCCCCAGCAGCACAGCCCAGCACACCGGGCTCCCCAGCCCAAATCAACGGGCTCCCCAGCACAGCACAAGGGGCCCCCGAGCACCACAGCCTGCCTGGCTCTCCAGAAGAGCCATTTCACACCGCTCCCCAGCAGAGCCTGTCTACACGGCTCCCCAGCACCACAGCCCAGCACATTGGGGTCCCCGGCCCACCTCACCGGGCCCCCCAACACATCACACGAGGGCGCCCAGCATAACAGCCCGCCTGGCTCTCCATCAGAGCCTTTTCACACAGCTCCGCAGCAGAGCCTGTCTACACGGATCCCCAGCACCACAGCCCAGCTCACAGGGCTCTCCACCACTGCACACGGGGCCCCCAAGCACCACAGCCCGCATGGCTCTCGAGCAGAGCCTGTTCAAACCACTCCCCCAGCAGGCCTGTCCACACGGCTCCCCAGCACCACAGCCCAGCACACCGGGCTCCCCAGCCCAGTTCAACGGGCTCCCCAGCACAGCACATGGGGCCCCCCAGCTCAGCTCACAGTGCTCCCCCAGCACAGCACACGGGGCTTCCCAGCACCACAGCCCGCCTGGCACTCCATCAGAGCCTGTTCAATCCACTCCCCAGCAGAGCCTGACACACGGCTCCGCAGCACAACAGCCCAGCACACCGGGCTCCCCAGCAAAGGACATGGGGCCCCCCAGCACCACAGCCCGCCTGGCTCTCCAGCAAAGCCTGTTCAAAACACTCCCCAGCGGAGCCTTTCCACACGGCTCCCCAGCACCACAGGCCAGAACACCGGGCTTCCCAGCACAGCACACGGGGCCCCCCAGCACCATAGCCCGCCTGGCTCTCCATCAGAGCCTTTTCACACCGCTCCGCAGCAGAGCCTGTCTACACGGCTCCCCATCACAAAAGCCCAGCACACCGGGCTCCCCAGCACAACAGCCCAGCACACGGGGCTCCCCAGCCCAGCACACCGGGCTCCCCAGCACAGCAGACGGGGCCCCCCAGCACCACAGCCCGAATGGCTCCCCAGCAGAGCCTGTCTACACGGCTCCCCAGCACCACAGCCCAGCACACCGGGCTCCCCAGCCCAGCTCACCGGGCCGCCCAGCACAGCACACGGGGGCCCCCAGAACTACAGCCCGCCTGGCTCTCCATAAGAGCCTGTTCACACCGCTCCGCATAAGAGCCTGTCTACACGGCTCCCCAGCACCACAGCCCAGCACACCGGGCTCCCCAGCCCAGCTCACCGGGCTCCACAGCACAGCACACAGGGCCCCCCAGCACCACAGCCCGCCTGACTCTTCAGCAGCGCCTTTTCAAACCCCTCCCCAGGATAGCGACTCCACACGGCTCCCAAGCACCACAGCCCAGCACACTGGGCTCCCCAGCCCAGCTCACAGGGCTCCCCAGCACAGCACACGGGGCCCCCCAGCACCATAGCCTGCCTGGCTCTCCAACAAAGCCTGTTCACACCCCTCCACAGATGAGCCTGTCTACACGGCTCACCAGCACAACAGCCCAGCACACCGGGCTCCCCAGCAAAGCACACGGGCCCCCCCAGCACCATAGCCCGCCTGGCTCTCCATCAAAGCCTGTTCACACCGCTCCCCAGCAGAGCCTGTCTACACGGCTCCCCAGCACAACAGCACAGCTCACCGGGCTCCCCTGAACCACAGCCCGCCTGGCTCTCCATCAGAGCCTGTTGACACCGCTCCCCAGCAGACGCTGTCCACACGGCACCCCAGCAGCTCAGCCCAGCACACAGGGGTCCGCAGCCCAGCTCACCGGGCTTCTGAGCACAGCACACGGGGCCACCCAACACCACAGCCCGCCTGGCTCTCCATCAGAGCCTGACAACACCGCTTCCCAGGAGACCCTGTCCACACGGCACCCCAGCAGCTCAGCCCAGCACACCGGGCCCCGCAGCGCAGCAAACCGGGCTACCGAGCACAGCACACTGGGGCCCCCCAGCACCACAGCCCGCCTGGCTCTCCATCAGAGCCTTTTCACCCCGCTTCACAGCAGACCCTCTACACACGGCACCCCAGCAGCTCAGCCCAGCACACCGGGCTCCCCAGCCCAACTCACCGGGCCCCCCAGCACAGCACAAGGGGGCCCCGCAGCACCACAGCCCGCCTGGCTCTCCATCAGAGCTTGTTCACACCGCTCCGCAGCATAGCCTGTCTACACGGCTCCCCAGCACCACAGCCCAGCTCACCGGGCTCCCCAGCCCAGCTCACCTGGCTGTCCAGCACAGCACACGGGGCCCCCCAGCACCACAGCCCGCCTTGCTCTCCATCAGAGCCTGTTCATACAGCTCCCCAGCAGAGCCCGTCTACACGGCTCCCCAGCACCACCGCCCATCACACCGGGCTCCCCAGCACAGCACACGGAGCCCCCCAGCACCACAGCCCGCCTGCCTCTCCAGCAGAGCCTGTCCACACGGCTCCCCAGCACAACAGCCCAGCACACCGGGCTCAACAGCCCAGCTCAACGGGCTCCCCAGCACAGCACACTGGGAACCCCAGCACCACAGCCCGCCTGGCTGTACAGCAGAGCCTGTCCAGACCGCTCCCCAGAAGAGCCTGTCCACACGGCTCCCCAGCAGAACAGCCCAGCACACCGGGCTCCCCAGCCCAGTTCACCGGGCTCCCGACCACGGCACCCGGGGCCCCCCAGCACCACAACCCCCCTGGCTCTCCATCAGTGCCTTTTCACACCGCTCCCCAGCAGAGCCTGTTCACACCGCTCCCCAGCAGAGCTTGTCTACACGGCTCCCCAGCACCACAGCCCTGCACACCGGGCTCCCCAGCCCAGCTCACCCGGCTCCCCAGCACAGAACACGGGGCCCCCCAGCACAACAACCCGCCGGGCTCTCCATCAGAGCCATTTCACACCGCTCCCCAGCAGAGCCTGAAAACACGGCTCCCCAGCACCACAGCCCAGCACACCGGGCTCCCCAGCCCACCTCACCGGGCTCCCCAGCACAGCACACGGGGGCCCCCCAGCACCACAGCACATCTGGCTCCACATCAGAGCCTGTTCAAAACACTCCACAGATGAGCCTGTCCACACGGCTCCCCAGCACCACAGCCCAGCACACTGGGCTCCCCAGCATAGCTCACCGGGCTCCCCTGAACCACAGCCCGCCTGGCTCTCCATCAGAGCCTGTTCAACCCTCTCCCCAGCAGAGCCTGTCCACACGGCTCCCCAGCACCACAGCCCAGCACACCGGGCTCCCCAGCCAAGCTCACCAGGGTCCCCAGCACAGAACACGGGGCCCCCCCCGCACCACAGCCTGCCTGGCTCTCCAGCAGAGCCTGTTTTAACCACCCCCCAGAAGAGGCTGTCCACACGGCTCCCCAGCACAACAGCCCAGCACACCGGGCTCCCCAGCACCACAGCCCACCTGGCTCTCCATCAGAGCCTGTTCAAACCGCTCCCCAGCAGTGCCTGTCTACAGGGCTACCCAGCAGCACAGCCCAGCACACCGGGCTCCCCAGCCAATCTCACCGGGCTCGCCAGCACAGCACACGAGGGCCCCCAGCACCACAGCCCGCCTGGCTCTCCAGCAAAGCCTCTTCACACGGCTCCCCAGCAGCACAGCCCAGCACACCGGGCTCAATAGCCGATGTCACCGGGCTCCGCAGCACAGCACACGGGGCCCCCCAGCACCACAGCCCAGCAAACCGGGCTCCCCAGCACAGCACACGGGGGTCCCCAGCAACACAGCCCGCCTGGCTCTCCAGCAGAGCCTGTTCAAAACACTCCACAGCAGAGCCTGTCCACACGGCTCCCCAACAGCACAGCCCAGAACACCGGGCTCCCCAGTACAGCACACGGGGGTCCCCAGCACAGCACACGGGGACCCCCAACACCACAGCCCGCCTGGCTTTCCATCAGAGCCTGTTCACACCGCTCCTTAGCAGAGCCGGTCCACACGGCTCCCCAGCAGCACACCCTAGGAAACTGGGCTCCCCAGCCCAGCTCACCGGGCTCCACAGCACAGCACATGGGGGGCCCCCTGCACCACAGCGCGCCTGGCTCCCAAGAAGAGCCTGTTCACACCGCTCCCCAGCAGAGCTAGTCTACACGGCTCCCCAGAAGCACAGACCAGCACACCGGACTCCCCAGCCTAGCTCACCGATCTCCCCAGGACAGCACACGGGGCCCACCACTACCACAGCCCGCCTGGCTCTCCAGCAGAGCCTGTTCGAACCAATCCCCATCAGAGCCTGTCCACACGGCTCCCCACCAGCACAGCCCAGCAAACCGGGTTCCCCAGCCCACCTCACCGTGCTCCCCAGCACAGCACACGGGGGCCCCCACCACCACAGCCAGCCTGGCTCTCCATCAGATCCTGTTCACACCGCTCCCCAGCAGAGCCTGTCTACACGGCTCCCCAGCTCCACAGCCCAGCGCATGGGGCCCCCCAGCACCACAGCCCAGCACACCGGGCTCCACAGCCCAACTCACAGGGCTCCCCAGCACAGCACAGGGGGGCCCCCAATTCCACAGCCCGCCTGGCTTTCCATCAGAGCCTGTTCAAACCAATCCCAGGCAGAACCTGTCCACACGGCTCCCCAGCAGCACAGCCCAGTACACCGGGCTCCCCAGCCCAGCTCACCGGGCTCCCCAGCACAGCACACGGGGCCCCCCAGCAGGGCCTGTCTACACGGTTGGCCAACACCACAGGCCAGTACACCTGGCTCCCCAGCCAAGCTCACCGGGCTCCGTTGCAGAGCACACGGGGGCCCCCAGCACCACAGCCCGCCTGGCTCTCCATCAGCGCCTGTTCACACCGCTCCCCAGCAGAGCCTGTCTACACGGCTCCCCAGCAGCACAGTCCAGCACACCGCAGCACAGCCCGCCTGGCTCTGCAGCAGAGCCTGTTCACAACGCTCCCCAGCAGACCCGGTCCACACGGCTCCCCAGCAGCACAGAACAGCACACAGTGTTCCCCAGCACAGCACACGGGGGCCCCCAGCACCACGGCCCGCCTGGCTCTCCAGCAGAGCCTGTTCAAACCACTCCCAAGCAGAGCCGGTCCACACGGCTCCCCAGCAGCACAGCCCAGCACACTGGCCTCCCAAGCCCAGCTCACCGGGCTCCCCAGCACAGCACACGGGGCCCCCCAGCACCTCAGCCCACCTGGCTTTCCAGCAGAGCCTCTTCACACCGCTCCCCAGCAGAGCCTGTCCACACGGCTCCCCAGCAGCACAGCCCAGCACACCGGGCTCCCCAGCCCAGCTCACCGGGCTCCCCAGCACAGCACACGGGGGCCCCCAGCACCACAGCCGCCTGGCTCTCCAGAAGAGCCTGTTCACACGCTCCCCAGCAGAGCCTGTCAACACGGCTCCCCAGCAGCACAGCCCAGCACACCAAGCTCCAGCATCTCACCGGGCTACGCAGCACAGCACACGGGGCCCCCCAGAACCACAGCCAAGCACACCGGGCTCCACAGCACAGCACACGGGGGCCCCCAGCAACACATCCCGCCTGTCTCTCCAGCAGAGCCTGTTCAAAACACTCCCCAGCAGAGCCTGTCCACACGGCTCCCCAGCATCACAGCCCAGCACACCGGGATCCCCAGCACAGAACACGGGGGCCCCCAGCACAGCACACGAGGGCCCCCAGCACCACAGCCTGCCTGGCTCTCCATCAGAGACTGTTCACACCGCTCCCCAGCAGAGCCTGTTCACTCGGCTCCCCAGCAGAGCCTGTCTACACGGCTCCCCAGCACCACAGCCCAGCACACCGGGCTCCCCAGCCCAGCTCACCGGGCTCCCCAGCACAGCACACGCGGCCCTCCAGCACCACAGCCCGCCTGGCTCCCCAGCAGAGCCTGTTCAAACCAGTCCCCAAGAGAGCCTGTCCACACGGTTCACCAGCAGCACAGCCCAGCACACCGGGCTCCCCAGCACAGGACACAGGGGCCCCTAAAACAGCACACGGGGCCCCCCAGAACCAAAGCCCGCCTGGCTCTCCAGCAGAGCCTGTTCAAACCAATCCCCAGCAGAGCCTGTCCAAACTGCTCCCCAGCAGCACAGCCCAGCACACCGGGCTCCCCAGCCCTGCTCACTGGGCTCCCCAGCCCAGCTCACTGGGCTCCCCAGCACAGCACACGGGGGCCCCCAACACCACAGCCCTCCTGGCACTCCATCAGGGCCTATTCACACCGCTCCCCAGCAGAGCCTGTCAACACGGCTGCCCAGCACCACAGCCCAGAACACCGGGCTCCCCAGGAGAGCTCACCAGGCTCCCCAGCACAGCACACGGGGCCCCCCAGCACCACAGCCCGCCTGGCTCTCCGGCAGAGCGTGTTTAAACCGCTCCCCAGCAGAGCCTGTCTACACGGTTCCCCAGCAGCACTGCCCAGCACACCTTGCTCCCCAGCCCAGCTCACCGGGCTCCCCAGCACAGAACACGGGGGCCCCCAGCACCACAGCCCCCCTGGCTCTCCAGCAGAGGCTGTTCACACCACTCCCCAGCAGTCCCTGTCTACACGGCTAGCCCAGAACCACAACCCAGCACACCGGGCTCCCCAGCAAAGCACACGGGGGCCCCCAGCACCACAGCCTGCCTGCCTCTGCAGCAGAGCCTTTTCACACAGCTCCCCAGCAGAGCCAGAATGCACGGCTCCCCAGCAGCACTGCCCAGCACACCAGGCTCCCCAACCCACCTCGCCAGGCTCTACAGCACAGCAAACTGGGGCCCCCAGCACCACAGCCTGCCTGGCTCTCCATCAGAGACTGTTCACACCGCTCCCCAGCAGAGCCTGTTCACTCCGCTCCCCAGCAGAGTCTGTCTACACGGCTCCCCAGCACCACAGCCCAGCAAACCGGGCTCACCAGCCCAGCTCACCGGGCTCCCCAGCACAGCACACGGGGCCCCCCACCACCACAGCCCGCCTGGCTCCCCAGCAGAGCCTGTTCAAAATAGTCCCCAAGAGAGCCTGTCCACACGGCTCACCAGCAGCACAGCCCAGCACACCGGGCTCCCCAGCACAGGACACAGGGGCCCCCAAAACAGCACACGGGGCCCCCGAGCACCAAAGCCCGCCTGGCTCTCCAGCAGAGCCTGTTCAAACCACTCGCCAGCAGAGCCTGTCCACACGGCTCCCCAGCAGCAGAGCCCAGCACACCGGGCTCCCCAGCCAACCTCACCGGACCCCCAGCACAGCACACCGGGCCCCCCAGCACCATAGCCCGCCTGGCTCTCCATCAAAGCCTGTTCACACCGCTCCCCCAGCAGAGCCTGTCTTCACGGCTCCCCATCACCACAGCCCAGCACACCGGGCTCCCCAGCCCAGCTCACCGGGCTCGCCAGCACAGCACAAGGGGGCTCTCAGCACCACAGCCCGACTGACTCTCCATCAGAGCCTGTTCACACCGCTCCCCAGCAGAGCTTGTCCATACCGCTCGCCAGTACCACGGCCCTGTACACCGGGCTCCCCTGCACAGCACACGGGGCCCCCCAGCACCACAGCCCGCCTGGCTCTCCAGCAGAGCCGGTTCAAACCACTCGCCAGCAGAGCCTTTCCACACGGCTCCCCAGCAGCAGAGCCCAGCACACCGGTCTCCCCAGCCCACCTCACCGGGCCCACCAGCACAGCACACGGGGGCCCACACCATCACAGCCCGCCTAGCTCTCCATCAGAGCCTGTTCAACCCTCTCACCAGCAGAGCCTGTTCACACGGCTCCCCAGCACCACAGCCCACCACACCGGGCTCCCCAGCCAAGCTCAACCGGCCCCCCAGCACAGCACACGGGTCTTCCCAGCACCACAGCCCGCATGGCTCTCCATCAGAGCCTGTTCACTCCGCTCCCCAGCAGATCCTGTCCACACGGCTCCCCAGCACCACAGCCCAGCACACCGGGCTCCCCAACACAGCACACGGGCCCCCCCAGCACAGCACACGGGGATAACCAGCACCACAGCCCGCCTGGCTCTCCATCAGAGCCTGTTCAACCCTCTCCCCAGCAGAGCATGTCCACATGGCTTCCCGGCACCACAGCCCAGCACACTGGGCTCCGAAGCCCAGCTCACTGGGCTCCCGAGTACAGCACACGGGAGCCCCAAGCACCACAGCCCGGCTGGCTCTCCATCAGAGCCTATTCACACCGCTCAACAGCACAGCCTGTCTACACACCTCCCAATCACAACAGCCCAGCACACAGGGATCCCCAGCCCAGCTCACCGGGCTCCTGAGCACAGCTCACGGGGGCCCCCAGCACCACAGACCGCCTGGCTCTCCATCAGGGCCTGTTCAAACCCCTCCGCAGCACAGCCTGTCTACACGGCTCCCCAGCACAAAAGCCCAGCACACCGGGCTCCCCAGCCCAGCTCACCGGGCTCCCCAGCACAGCACACGGGGCCCCCCAGCACCACAGCCTGCCTGGCTCTCCAGCAGAGCCTGTTCAAACCACTCCCCAGTAGAGCCTGTCCACACGGCTCCCCAGAACCACAGCCCGCCTGGCTCTCCAGCAGAGCCTGTTCACACCGCTCCCCAGCAGGGCCTGTCCACACGGCTCCCCAGCACCACAACCCAGCACACCGGGCTCCCCAGCCCAGCTCACCGGGCTCCCCAACACAGCACAGGGGGGCCCCCAGCACAACACACGGGGATTCCTCGCACCACAGCCCGCCTGGCTCTCCATCAGAGCCTGTTCAACCCTCTCCCCAGCAGAGCATGTCCACACGGCTTCCCGGCACCACAGCCCAGCACACTGGGCTCCGAAGCCCAGCTCACTGGGCTCCCCAGCAGAGCACACGGGAGCCCCCAGCACCACAGCCCGCCTGGCTCTCCAGCAGAGCATTTTCAAACCGCTCCCCAGCAAAGCCTGTCAACACGGCTCCCCAGCAGCACATCCCAGCACAACGGGGTACCCAGCCCAGCTCACTGGGCTCCTAAGCACAGCACAAGGGGGCCCCCAGCACAGCTCACCGGGCTCACCTGCACAGCACACGGGGCCCCACAGCACCACAGCCCACCTGGCTTTCCATCAGAACCTTTTCACAACGCTCCCCAGTAGAGCCTGTCCACACGGCTCCCCAGCACCACAGCCCAGCACACCGGGCTCCCCAGCCCAGCTCACCGGGCTCCCCAGCACAGCACACGGGAGCACCCAGCACCACAGCTCGCCTGGCTCTCCGGCAGAGCCTGTTCAAACAACTCCCCAGCAGAGCCTGTCCACTCGGCTCCCCAGCACAACAGCCCAGCACACCGGGCTCCCCAGGCCAGCTCAACGGGCTCCTCAGCACAGAACAATGGGCCCCCCAGCACCACAGCCCGCCTGGCTCTCCATCAGAGCCTGTCCACACCACTCCCATGCAGAGCCTGTCCACACGGCTCCCAAGCAGCACAGCCCAGCACACCGGGCTCCTCCGCCCAGCTCACCGGGCTCCCCAGCACAGCACACGGGGGCCCCCCAGCATCACAGCCCGCCTGGCTCTCCATCAGATCCTGTTCACACCGCTCCCCAGCAGAGCCGGTCAACACGCCTCCCCAGCAGCACAGCCCAGCACACCGGGCTCCCCAGCCCAGCTCACCGGGCTCCCCAGCACAGAACACGGTTCCCCCCAGCACCACAGCCCGCCTGGCTCTCCATCAGAGCCTGTTCACACCGCTCCCTAGCACAGCCTGTCCGCACGGCTCACCAGCAACACAGCCCAGCACACCGGCCTCCCCAACACACCACACGGGGGCCCCCAGCACAGCTCACCGGGGCCAGCAGCACCATATTACGCCTGGCTCTCCATCATGGCCTGTTCACACCACTCCCCAGCAGAGCCTATTGAAACCACTCCCCAGCAGAGTCTGTCCACACGGCTCCCCAGCACAACAGCCCAGCACACCGGGCTCCTAAGCCCAGCTCACAGGGCTCCCCAGCAAAGCACACGGTGGCCCCCAGCACCACAGCCCGCCTGGCTGTCCAGCAGAGCCTGTTCAAACCTCTCCCCAGCAGAGCCTGTCCACACGGCTCCACAGCACCACAGCACAGCACAACGGGATACCCAGCCCAGCTCACCGGGCCCCCTAGCACAGCACACGGGGGCCCCCAGCACGACAGCCCGCCTGGCTCTCCATCAGAGCCTGTTCACAACGCTCCGCAGCAGAGCCTGTCTACACGGCTCCCCAGCAGCACAGCCCAGCACGCCGGACTCCCCAGCACAGCACACGGGGCCCCCCAGCACCACAGCCCGCCTGGCTATCCATCAGAGCCTGTTCACAACGCTCCCCAGCAGAGCCTTTCCACAAGGCACCCCAGCAGAGCCTGTCCACACGGCTCCCCAGCAGAACAGCCCAGCACACCGGGCTCCCCAGCCCAGCTCAACAGGCTCCCCAGCACAGCACACGGGGGCCCCCAGCACCACAGCCCGCCTGGCTCTCAATCAGAGCCTGTTGAAACAACTCCCCAGCAGAGCTTGTCCACATGGCTCCCCAGCAGCACAGCCCAGCACACCGGGCTCCCCAGCCCAGCACACGGGGGCCCCCAGCACCACAGCCCGCCTGGCTCTCCATCAGAGCCTGTTCACACCGCTCCCCAGCAGAGCCTTTCTACACGGCTCCCCAGCAGCACAGCCCAGCACACCGGGCTCCCCAGCCCAGCTAACCGGGCTCCCCAGCACAGCACACGGGGGCCCCCAGCACCACAGCCCGCCTGGCTGTCCATCAGAGACTGTTCACACCGCTCCCCAGCAGAGCCTGTTCACTCCGCTCCCCAGCAGAGCCTGTCTACACGGCTCCCCAGCACCACAGCCCAGCACACCGGGCTCCCCAGCCCAGCTCACCGGGCTCCCCAGCACAGCACACGGGGGCCCCCAGCATCACAGCTAGCCTGGCTCCCCAGCAGAGCCTGTTCAAACCACTCGCCAGCATTCCCTGTCCACACGGCTCCCCAGCATCACAGCCCAGCACAACGGGCTCCCCAGCCCAGGTCACCAGGCTCCCCAGCACAGCACAAGGGGGCCCCCAGCACCACAGCCCGCCTGGCGCTCCATCAGAGCCTGTTCACACCGCTCCCCAGCAGAGCCTTTCCACACTGTTCCCCAGCACCACAGCCCTGCTCACCGGACTCCCCAGCACAGCAACCGGGGGGCCCCAGCACAGTTCACCGGGCTCCCCAGCACAGCACACGGGGCCCCCAAGCACCACAGCCCGCCTGGCGCTCCATCAGAGCATGTTCACACCGCTCCCTAGTCGAGCCTGTCCACACGGCTCCCCAGCACCACAGCCCAGCACACCGGGCTCCCCAGCCCAGCTCACCGGGCTCCCCAGCACAGCCCCCGGGGGCACCCATCACCACAGCCCGCCTGACTCTCCATCAGAGCCTGTTCACACCTCTCCCCAGCAGAGCCTGTCCACACAGCTCCACAGCACCACAGCCCAGCACACCGGGCTCTCCAGCCCAAATCAACGGGCTCCCCAGCACAGAACACGGGGCCCCCCAGCACCACAGCCTGTCCGGCTCTCCATCAGAGCCTGTCCACACCGCTCCCCAGCAGAGCCTGTCCACACGGCTCCCCAGCAACACAGCCCAGCACACCGGGCTCCCCAGCCAAGCTCACCGGGCTCCCCAGCACAGCACACGGGGGCCCACAGCACCACAGCCCATCTGGCTCTCAATCAGAGCCTGTTCAATCCGCTCCCCAGCAGAGCCTGTCTACACGATTCCCAAACAGCCCCGCACACTGCAGCACAGCCCGCCTGGCTCTCTATCAGAGCCTGTTCACACCGCTCCCCAGCAGAGCCTGTCCACACGGCTCCCCAGCACCACAGCCCAGCACACCGGGCTCCCCAGCCCAGCTCACCGGGCTCCCCAGCACAGCACACGGGGGCCCACAGCACCACAGCCCGCCTGGCTCTCAATCAGAGCCTGTTCAATCCGGTCCCCAGCAGAGCCTGTCTACACGACTCCCCAGCAGCCCCGCACACTGCAGCACAGCCCGCCTGGCTCTCTATCAGAACCTGTTCACACCGCTCCCCAGCAGAGCCTGTCCACACAGCTCCCCAGCACCACAGCCCAGCACACCGGGCTTCGCAGCCCAGCTCACCAGGCTTCCGAGCACAGCACACAGGCCCCCCAGCACCACAGCCTGCCTGGTTCTCCATCAGAGCCTTTTCACAACGCATCCCAGCAGACCGTGTCCACACGGCACCCCAGCAGCTCAGCCCAGAACACCGGGCTCCGCAGCCCTGCTCACCGGGACACCGACCACAGCACACGGGGGCCCCCAGCACCACAGCCCGCCCGGGTCTCCATCAGAACCTGTTAACACCGCTTCCCAGCAGACCCTGTCCACACGGCACCCCAGCATCTCAGCCCAACACACCGGGCCCGGCAGCCCATCTCACTGGGCTACCGAGCACAGCACACGGGGGCCCCCCAGCACCACAGCCCGCCTGGCTCTCCATCAGAGCCATTTCAAACCATTCCCCAGCAGAGCCTGTCCACACGGCTCCCCAGCACCACAGCCCAGCAAACCGGGCTCCCCAGCCCAGCTCACCGGGCTCCCCAGCACAGCACACGGGGGCCCCCAGCACCACAGCCTGCCTGGCTCTCCAGCAGAGCCTGTTCAAACCACTCCCCACCAGAGCCTGTCCACACGGCTCCCCAGCACCACAGCCCGCCTGGCTCTCCAGCAGAGCCTGTTCACACTGCTCCCCAGCAGAGCCTGTCTACACGGCTCCCCAGCAGCACAGCCCAGCACGCCGGGTTCCCCAGCACAGCACAAGGGGGCCCCAAGCACCACAGCCCGCCTGGCTCTCCATCAGAGCCTGTTCAAACCACTCCCCAGCAGGGCTTGTCCACAGGGCTCCCCAGAAGCACAGCCCAGCACACCGGGCTCCCCAGCCCAGCTCACCGGGCTCCCCAGCAGAGCACACGGGGGCCCCCAGCACCACAGCCTGGCTCGCTCTCCAGCAGAGCCTGTTCAGACAGCTCCCCAGAAGAGCCAGTATGCACGGCTCCCCAGCAGCACTGCCCAGCTCAGCGGGCTCCACAGCACAGCACACGTGGGCCCCCAGCACCACAGCCCGCCAGGCTCTCCAGCAGAGCCTGTCCACTCGGCTCACCAGCAGCACTGCCCAGCTCACCGGGCTCCCCAGCACAGCACACGGGGCCCCCCAGCACCACAGCCCGAATGGCTCCCCAGCAGAGCCTGTCTACACGGCTCCCCAGCACCACAGCACAGCACACCGGGCTCCCCAGCACTGGACACGGGGGCCCCCAGAACCACAGGCCGCCTGGCTCTCCAGCAGAGCCTCTTCACACCGCTCCCCAGCAGAGCCTGTCCACAGGGCTCCCCAGCACCACAGCCCAGCACACCGGGCTCCCAAGCCGATCTCACAGGGCACCCCAGCACCACAGCCCCCCTGGCTCTCCAGCAGAGCCTGTTCACGCCGCTCCACAGCAGAGCCGGTCCACACGGCTCCCCAGCAGCACAGCCCAGCACACCGGGCTCCCCAGCCCAGCTCACTGGGCTCCCCTGCACCACAGCCCGCCTGGCTCTCCATCAGAGCCTTTTCAGACAGCTCCCGAGCAGAGCTTGTCCACACGGCTCCCCAGCAGCACAGCCCAGCACACCGGGCTCCCCAGCCCAGCTCACCGGCTTCCCCAGCACGGCACACGGGGGCCCCCAGCACCGCAGCCTACCTGGCTCTCCAGCAGAGGCTCTTCAAACCACTCCCCAGCAGAGCCTGTCCACACGGCTACCCAGCACCACAGCCCGCCTGGCTCTCCAGCAGAGCCTGTTCACACCGCTCCACAGCAGAGCCGGTCCACACGGCTCCCCAGCAGAACAGCCCAGCACACCGGTCTCCCCAGTCCAGCTCAACGGGCTCCCCAGCACAGCACACGCGGGCCCCCAGCACCACAGCCCGCCTGTCTCTCCATCAGAGCCTGTTCACAGCGCTCCGCAGCAGAGCCAGTTTACACGGCTCCCCAGCACCACAGCCCAGCAAACCGGGCTCCCCAGCCCAGCTCACCGATCTCCCCAGCACGGCACACGGGGCCCCCCATCACAACAGCTGCCTGGCTGTCCAGCAGAGCCTTTTCAAACCACTCCCCAGCAGAGCCTGTCCACACGGCTCCCCAGCAGCAGAGCCCAGCACACCGGGCTCCCCAGCCCTGCTCACCGGGCTCCCCAGCACAGCACACGGTCCCCCCGAGCACCACAGCCCGCCTGGCTTTCCATCAGAACCTATTCACAACGCTCCCCAGTAGAGCCTGTCCACACGGCTCCCCAGCACCAAAGCCCAGCACACCGGGCTCCCCAGCCCAGCACACCGGGCTCCCCAGCACAGCACACGGGGGCACCCAGCACCACAGCCCGCCTGGCTCTCGGGCAGGTCCTTTTCAAACCACTCCCCAGCAATGCCTTTCCACACGGCTCCCCAGCAGCACAGCCCAGCATACCGGGCTCCCCAGCCCAGCTCAACGGGCTCTCCAGCACAGCACACAGGGCCCCCCAGCACCACAGCCCGCCTGGCTCTCCATCAGAGCCTGTTCACACCGCTCCCCAGAAGAGCCTTTCCACACGGCTCCCCAGCAGCACAACCCAGCACACCGGGCTCCCCAGCCCAGCTCACCGGACTCCCCAGCACAGCACACGGGGGCCCCCAGCACCTCAGCCCGCCTGACTCTCCATCAGAGCCTGTCCACACCGCTCCCCAGCAGAGCCTGTCCACACGCCTCCCCAGCACCACAGCCCAGCACACCGGGCTCCCCAGCCCAGCTCACAGGGCTCCCCAGCACAGCACACGGTGGCCCCCCGCACCACAGCCCGCCTGGCTCTCCAGCAGAGCCTTTTCAAACCACTCCCCAGCAGAGCCTGTCCACACGGCTCCCAAGCAGCACAGCCCAGCACACCGGTCTCCCCAGCCCAGCTCACCGGGCTCCCCAGCACAGCACACGGGGGCCCCCAGCAACACAGCGCGCCTTGCTGGCAAGCAGAGCCTGTTGAAACCGCTCCCCAGACGAGCCTTTCCACACGGCTCCCCAGATGCACAGCCGAGCACACCGGGCTCCCCAGCCCAGCTCACCGGGCTCCCCAGTACAGCACACGGGGGCCCCCACCACCACACCCCGCCTGGCTCTCCATCAGAGCCTGTTCACAAAGCTCCCCAGAAGAGCCTGTCTAAACGGCTCCCCAGCAGCCCCACACTCCGCAGTACAGCCCGCCTGGCACTCCATCAGAGCCTATTCACACCGCGACCCAGCAGACGCTGTCCACACGGCACCCCAGCAGCTCAGCCCAGCTCACCGGGCTCCCCAGCCCTGCTCACCGGGCTCCCCAGCACAGCACACGGTCCCCCCGAGCACCACAGCCCGCCTGGCTTTCCATCAGAACCTATTCACAACGCTCCCCAGTAGAGCCTGTCCACACGGCTCCCCAGCACCAAAGCCCAGCACACCGGGCTCCCCAGCCCAGCACACCGGGCTCCCCAGCACAGCACACGGTCCCCCCGAGCACCACAGCCCGCCTGGCTTTCCATCAGAACCTATTCACAACGCTCCCCAGTAGAGCCTGTCCACACGGCTCCCCAGCACCAAAGCCCAGCACACCGGGCTCCCCAGCCCAGCACACCGGGCTCCCCAGCACAGCACACGGGGGCACCCAGCACCACAGCCCGCCTGGCTCTCGGGCAGGTCCTTTTCAAACCACTCCCCAGCAATGCCTTTCCACACGGCTCCCCAGCAGCACAGCCCAGCATACCGGGCTCCCCAGCCCAGCTCAACGGGCTCTCCAGCACAGCACACAGGGCCCCCCAGCACCACAGCCCGCCTGGCTCTCCATCAGAGCCTGTTCACACCGCTCCCCAGAAGAGCCTTTCCACACGGCTCCCCAGCAGCACAGCCCAGCACACCGGGCTCCCCAGCCCAGCTCACCGGACTCCCCAGCACAGCACACGGGGGCCCCCAGCACCTCAGCCCGCCTGACTCTCCATCAGAGCCTGTCCACACCGCTCCCCAGCAGAGCCTGTCCACACGGCTCCCCAGCAACACAGCCCAGCACACCGGGCTCCCCAGCCAAGCTCACCGGGCTCCCCAGCACAGCACACGGGGGCCCACAGCACCACAGCCCATCTGGCTCTCAATCAGAGCCTGTTCAATCCGCTCCCCAGCAGAGCCTGTCTACACGATTCCCAAACAGCCCCGCACACTGCAGCACAGCCCGCCTGGCTCTCTATCAGAGCCTGTTCACACCGCTCCCCAGCAGAGCCTGTCCACACGGCTCCCCAGCACCACAGCCCAGCACACGGGGCTCCCCAGCCCAGCAAACCGGGATCCGCTGCACACGGGGGCCCCCAGCAACACAGCGCGCCTTGCTCTCCAGCAGAGTCTGTTCACACCGCTCCCCAGCAGAGCCTGTCTACACGGCTCCGCAGCAGCACAGCCTAGCACACCGCAGCACAGCCCGCCTGGCTGTTCAGCAGAGCCTGTCCACACCGCCCCCCAGCCGAGCCTGTCCACACGGCTCCCCAGCACCACAGCCCAGCACACCGGGCTCCCCAGCACAGCACACGGGGGCCCACAGCACCACAGCCCACCTGGCTCTCCAGCAGAGCTTGTTTACAACGCTCCCCAGCAGAGCCTGTCTACACGGCTCCCCAGCACCACAGCCCAGCACACCGGGCTCCCCAGCCAAGCTCACCGGGCTCCCCAGCACAGCACACGGGGGCCCCCAGCACCACAGCACGCCTGGCTCTCCATCAGAGCCTGTTCAAACCACTCCCCAGCAGAGCGAGTCCACACGGCTCCCAAGCACCACAGCCCAGCACACTGGGCTCCCCAGCCCAGCTCACCGGGCTCCCCAGCACCACAGCCCGCCTGGCTCTCCATCAGAGCCAATTCACACCGCTCCGCAGCAGAGCCCTTCCACACGGCTCCCCAGCACCACAGCCCAGCACACCGGGCTCCCCAGCACAGCACATCGGGCCCCCCAGCACCAATGCCCGCCTGGCTCCCCAGCAGAGCCTGTCCACACGGCTCCTCAGCAGAAAAGCCCAGCACACCGGGATCCCCAGCACAGCACAAGGGGGCCCCCAGCACCACAGCCAACCTGGCGCTCCATCAGAGCCTGTTCACACCGCTCCCCAGCAGAGCCTTACCACATTGCTCCCCAGCTCCACAGCCCAGCACACCGGGCTCCGCAGCCCTGCTCACCGGGCTCCCCAGCACAGCACACGGGGGCCCCCAGCACAGCTCACCGGTCTCACCTGCACAGCACACGGGGCCCCACAGCACCACAGCCCGCCTAGCTTTCCATCAGAACCTTTTTTCACAACGCTCCCCAGTAGAGCCTGTCCACACGGCTCCCCAGCACCACAGCCCAGCACACCGGGCTCACCAGCCCAGCTCAACGGGATACCCAGCACAGCACACTGGGCCCCCCGGCACCACAGCCCGCCTGGCTCCCTAGCAGAGCCTTTTCAAGCCACTCCCCAGCAGTCCCTGTCCACACGGCTGCCCAGCAGCACAGCCGAGCACAGCGGGCTCCCCGGCCAACCTCACCGGGCTCCCCAGCACAGCACACGGGGGCCCCCAGCACCACAGCCCGCCTGGCTCTCCAGCAGAGCCTCTTAACACCTTTCCCCATCAGAGCCTGTCTACACGGCTCCCCAGCAGCACAGCCCAGCACACCGCAGCACAGCCCGCCTGTCTCTCCATCATGGTCTGATCACACCACTCCCGAGCAGAGCCTATTGAAACCACTCCCCAGCAGAGCCTGTCCACACGGCTCCCCAGCACCGAAGCCCAGCACACCGGGCTCCTAAGCCCAGCTCACAGGGCTCCCCAGTACAGCACACGGGGGCCCCCAGCACCAAAGCCCGCCTGGCTGTCCAGCAGCGCCTTTTCAAACCACTCCCCAGCAGAGCCTTTCCACACAGCTCAACAGCACCACAGCACAGCACAAAGGGCTCCCCAGCACAACACACCGGGCCCCCCAGCACCAATGCCCGCCTGGCTCCCCAACAGAGCCTGTCCACACGTTTCCCCAGCACCACAGCCCAGCACACTGGGCTCCCCAGCCCAGCTCACCAGGGTCCCCAGCACAGAACACGGGGCGCCCCAGGACCACAGCCCGCCTGGGTCTCCAGCAGAGCCTGTTCAAACCACCCCCCAGCAGAGCCTGTCCACACAGCTCCCCAGCACCAGAGCCCAGCAAACCTTGCTCCCCAGCCCAGCTCACCGTGGCCCCCAGCACAGCACATGGGGGCCCCCAGCTCCACAGCCCGCCTGGCTCTCCATCAGAGCCTGTTCACACCGTTCCGAGCATAGCCTGTCTTCACGGCTCCCCAGCACCACAGCCAAGCACACAGGGATCCCCTTCCCGCTCACCGGGCTCCTGAGCACAGCTCAAGGGGGCCCCCAGCACCTTAGCCAGCCTGGCTCTCCATCAGGGCCTGTTCAGACCCCTCCGCAGCAGAGCCTCTCTACACGGCTCCCCAGCACAAAAGCCCAGAACACCGGGCTACCCAGCCCAGCTCACAGGGCTCCCCAGCACAGCACACGGGGCCCCCCAGTACCACAGCCCGCCTGGCTCTCCAGCAAAGCCTGTTCACACCGCTCCCCAGCAGAGCCTGTCTACACGGCTCCCCATCACCACAGCCAAGCACACCGGGCTCCTCAGCCCAGCTCACCGGGCTCCCCAGGACAGCACACGGGGTCCCCCAGCACCACAGCCCGCCTGGCTCTCCATCAGAGCCTGGTCACAGCGCTCCGCAGCAGAGCCTGTCTAAACGGCTCCCCAGCACCACAGCCCAGTACACCGGGCTCCCCAGCCCAGCTCACCGGGCTCCCGAGCACTGCACACGGGGCCCCCCAGCACCACAGCCCGCCTGGCTCTCGAGCAGAGCCTGTTCAAACCACTCCCCAGCAGAGCCTGTCCACACGGCTCCCCAGCATCACAGCCCAGCACACCGGGATCCCCAGCCTAGCTCAACAAGATCCCAAGAACAGCACACGGGCCCCTCCAGCACCACAGCCGGCCTGGCTCTCCATCAGAGCCTGTTCACTCCGCTCCCCAGCAGAGCCTGTTCAAACCACTCCCCAGCAGAGCCTGTACACACGGCTCTCCAGCACCACAGCCCAGCACACCGGGCTCCCCAGCCCAGCTCAACGGGCTCCCAAGTACAGCACATGGGATCCCCCAGCACAGCACACGGGGCTTCCCAGCACAACAGCCCGCCTGGCTCTCCATCAGAGCCTGTTCACTCCGCTCCCCAGCAGAGCCTGTTCAAACCACTCGCCAGCAGAGCCTGTCCACACGGCTCCCTCAGAAGAGCCTGTCCACACGGCTCTCCAGCACCACAGCCCAGCACACCGGGCTCCACATCCCAGCTCAACGGGCTCCGCAGCACAGCACACGGGGGCCCCCAGCACCACAGCCCGCCTGGCTATCCAGCAGCGCCTCTTCAAACCACTCCCCAGCAGAGCCTGTCCACACGGCTCCCCAGCATCACAGCCCAGCACACCGGGCTCCCCAGCCCAGCTCAACGAGATCCCCAGCACAGCACACGGGCACCCCAGCACCAAAGACCGCCTGGGTCTCGAGCAGAGCCTGTTCAAACCACTCCCCAGCAGAGCCTGTCCACACGGCTGCCCAGCATCACAGCCCAGCACACCGGGCTGTCCCAGCCCAGCACACCGGGATACCCAGCCCAGCACACCGGGCTCCCCAGCACAGCACACGGGGGCCCCCAGCACAGCACACGGAGGCCCCCAGCACCACAGCCCACGTTGCTCTCCAGCAGAGCCTGTTCAAATCACTCCCCACCACAGCCTGTCCACATGCAGAACAAGCAGCACAGCCCAGAACACCGGGCTCCCCAGCCCAGCTCACCGGGCTCACCAGCACAGCACACGGGGGCCCCCAATACCACAGCCCGCCTGGCTCTCCATCAGAGCCTGTTCAAACCTATCCCCAGCAGGGACTGTCCATTCGTCTCCCCAGCAGCACAGCCCTGCACACCGGGCTCGCCAGCCCAGCTAACCGGGCTCCCCAGCACAGCACACGGGGGCCCCCAGCACCACAGCCCGCCTGGCTGTCCATCAGAGACTGTTCACACCGCTCCCCAGCAGAGCCTGTTCACTCCGCTCCCCCCAGAGCCTGTCTACACGGCTCCCCAGCACCACAGCCCAGCACACCGGGCTCCCCAGCCCAGCTCACCGGGCTCCCCAGCACAGCACACGGGGCCCCCCAGCACAACAGCCCGCCTGGCTCCCATGCAGAGCCTGTTCAAACCAGTCCCCAAGAGAGCCTGTTGAAACCGCTCCCGAGCAGATCCTGTCCACACGGCTCCCCAGATGCACAGCCCAGGACACCGGGCTGCCCAGCTCAGCTCACCGGGCTCCCCGGCACAGCACACGTGGGCCCCCAGCACCACAGCCCGCCTGGCTCTCCATCAGAGCCTGCTCACAAAGCTCCCCAGAAGAGCCTGTCTACACGGCTCCCCAGCAGCCCCGCACACCGTAGCACAGCCCGCCTGGCTCTCCATCAGAGCCTTTTCACACCGCTTCCCAGCAGACCCTCTCCACACGGCACGCCAGCAGCTCAGCCCAGCACACCGGGCTCCTCAGCCCAGCTAACCGGGCTCCCCAGCACAGCACACGGGGGCCCACAGCACCACAGCCCGCCTGGCTCTCTATCAGAGCCTGTTCACACCGCTCCGCAGCAGAGCCTGTCTACACGGCTCCCCATCACCAAAGCCCAGCACACCGGGCTCCCCAGCACCACAGCCCAGCACACGGGGCTCCCCAGCCCAGCACACCGGGCTCCCCAGCACAGCAGACGGGGCCCCCCAGCACCACAGCCCGATTGGCTCCCCAGCAGAGCACACGGGGGCCACCAGCACCACAGAACGCCTGGCTGTCCCTCAGAGCCTGTTCACACTGCTCCCCAGAAGAGCCTGTCAACACGGCTCCCCAGCACCACAGCCCAGCACACCGGGCTCCCCAGCCCAGCTCAACGGGCTCCCCAGCCCAGCACACCGGGCTCCCCAGCACAGCACACGGGGCCCCCCATTACCACAGCCCGCCTTGCTCTCCATCAGAGCCTGTTCAACCCTCTCCTCAGCAGAGCCTGTTCACTCCGCTCCCCAACAGAGCCTGTCTACACGGATCCCCAGCACCATAGCCCAGGACACCGGGCTCCCCAGCCCAGCTCACCGGGCTCCCCAGCCCAACACACCGGGTTCCCCAACACAGCACACGGGGGCCCCCAGCACCACAGCCCGCCTAGCTCTCCAGCAGAGCCTCTTCACACCTTTCCCCATCAGAGCCTGTCTACACAGCTCCCAAACAGCACAGCCCAGCACACCGCAGCACAGCCCGCCTGGCTCTCCATCAGAGCCTGTTCAAACCGCTCCCCAGCAGATCCTGTCAACACGGCTCCCCAGTAGCACAGCCCAGCACACTGGCCTCCCCGCCCCACACACCGGGTTCCCCAACACAGCACACGGGGGCCCCCAGCACAACGGCCCGCCTGTCTCTCCAGCAGAGCCTGTTCAAACCACTCCCAAGCAGAGCCGGTCCACACGGCTCCCCAGCAGCACAGCCCAGCACACTGGCCTCCCCAGCCCAGCTCACCGGGCTCCCCAGCACAGCACACGGGGCCCCCCAGCACCACAGCCTGCCTGGCTCTCCAGCAGAGCCTGTTCAAACCACTCCCCAGTAGAGCCTGTCCACACGGCTCCCCAGAACCACAGCCCGCCTGGCTCTCCAGCAGAGCCTGTTCACACCGCTCCCCAGCAGGGCCTGTCCACACGGCTCCCCAGCACCACAGCCCAGCACACCGGGCCCCCCAGCCCAGCTCACCGGGCTCCCCAACACAGCACAGGGGGGCCCCCAGCACAACACACGGGGATTCCTCGCACCACAGCCCGCCTGGCTCTCCATCAGAGCCTGTTCAACCCTCTCCCCAGCAGAGCATGTCCACACGGCTTCCCGGCACCACAGCCCAGCACACTGGGCTCCGAAGCCCAGCTCACTGGGCTCCCGAGTACAGCACACGGGGGCCCCCAGCACCACAGCCCGCCTGGCTCTCCATCAGAGCCTGTTCACACCGCTCCCCAGCAGAGCCTTTCTACAGGGCTACCCAGCAGCACAGCCCAGCACACAGGGCTCCCCAGCCCAGCTCACCGGGCTCCGCAGCAAAGCACACGGGGGCCCCCAACACCACAGCCCGCCTGGCTCTCCATCAGAGCCTGTTCAAACCATTCCCCAGCAGAGACTGTCCATTCGGCTCCCCAGCACCACAGCCCAGCACACCGGGCTCCCCAGCCCAGCTCAACGGGCTCCCAAGCACAGCACATGGGATCCCCCAGCACAGCACACGGGGCTTCCCAGCACAACAGCCCGCCTGGCTCTCCATCAGAGCCTGGTCACTCCGCTCCCCAGCAGAGCCTGTTCAAACCACTCGCCAGCAGAGCCTGTCCACACGGCTCCCTCAGAAGAGCCTGTCCACACGGCTCTCCAGCACCACAGCCCAGCACACCGGGCTCCACATCCCAGCTCAACGGGCTCCGCAGCACAGCACACGGGGGCCCACAGTACCGCAGCCCGCCTGGCTATGCAGCAGCGCCTCTTCAAACCACTCCCCAGCAGAGCCTGTCCACACGGCTCCCCAGCATCACAGCCCAGCACACCGGGCTCCCCAGCCCAGCTCAACGAGATCCCCAGCACAGCACACGGGCACCCCAGCACCACAGACCGCCTGGGTCTCGAGCAGAGCCTGTTCAAACCACTCCCCAGCAGAGCCTGTCCACACGGCTGCCCTGCATCACAGCCCAGCACACCGGGCTGTCCCAGCCCAGCACACCGGGATACCCAGCCCAGCACACCGGGCTCCCCAGCACAGCACACGGGGGCCCCCAGCACAGCACACGGAGGCCCCCAGCACCATAGCCCACGTTGCTCTCCAGCAGAGCCTGTTCAAATCACTCCCCACCACAGCCTGTCCACATGCAGAACAAGCAGCACAGCCCAGAACACCGGGCTCCCCAGCCCAGCTCACCGGGCTCACCAGCACAGCACACGGGGGCCCCCAATACCACAGCCCGCCTGGCTCTCCATCAGAGCCTGTTCAAACCTATCCCCAGCAGGGACTGTCCATTCGTCTCCCCAGCAGCACAGCCCTGCACACCGGGCTCGCCAGCCCAGCTAACCGGGCTCCCCAGCACAGCACACGGGGGCCCCCAGCACCACAGCCCGCCTGGCTGTCCATCAGAGACTGTTCACACCGCTCCCCAGCAGAGCCTGTTCACTCCGCTCCCCAGCAGAGCCTGTCTACACGGCTCCCCAGCACCACGGCCCAGCACACCGGGCTCCCCAGCCAAGCTCAACCGTCCCCCCAGCACAGCACACGGGTCTTCCCAGCACCACAGCCCGCATGGCTATCCATCAGAGCCTGTTCACTCCGCTCCCCAGCAGAGCCTGTCCACACGGCTCCCCAGCATCACAGCCCAGCACACCGGGCTCCCCAGCACAGCACACGGGCCCCCCCAGCACAGCACACGGGGATAACCAGCACCACAGCCCGCCTGGCTCTCCATCAGAGCCTGTTCAACCCTCTCCCCAGCAGAGCATGTCCACACGGCTTCCCGGCACCACAGCCCAGCACACTGGGCTCCGAAGCCCAGCTCACTGGGCTCCCGAGTACAGCACACGGGAGCCCCAAGCACCAAGGCCCGGCTGGCTCTCCATCAGAGCCTGTTCACACCGCTCAACAGCACAGCCTTTCTACACCACTCCCAAACACCACAGCCCAGCACACAGGGATCCCCAGCCCAGCTCACCGGGCTCCTGAGCACAGCTCACGGGGGCCCCCAGCACCACAGCCCGCCTGGCTCTCCATCAGGGCCTGTTCAAACCCCTCCGCAGCACAGCCTGTCTACACGGCTCCCCAGGACAAAAGCCCAGCACACCGGGCTCCCCACCCCAGCTCACCGGGCTCCCCAGCACAGCACACGGGGCCCCCCAGCACCACAGCCTGCCTGGCTCTCCAGCAGAGCCTGTTCAAACCACTCCCCAGTAGAGCCTGTCCACACGGCTCCCCAGAACCACAGCCCGCCTGGCTCTCCAGCAGAGCCGGTTCACACCGCTCCCCAGCAGAGCCTGTCTACACGGCTCCCCAGCAGCACAGCCCAGCACACCGGGCTCCTCTGCCCAGCTCACCGGGCTCCCCAGCACCACAGCCCGTCTGGCTCTCCATCAGAGCCTGTTCAAACCACTCCCCAGCAGAGCGATTCCACACGGCTCCCAAGTCCCACAGCCCAGAACACTGGGCTCCCCAGCCCAGCTCAAAGGGCTCCCCAGCACAGCACACGGGGCCCCCCAGCACCATAGCCTGCCTGGCTCTGCAACAAAGACTGTTCACACCCCTCCACAGCAGAACCTGTCTACACGGCTCCCCAGCACATCAGCCCAGCACACCGGGCTCCCCAGCCCAGCTCACCGGGCTCCCCAGCACAGCACACGGGCCCCCCCAGCACCATAGCCCGTCTGGCTCTCCAGCAGAGCGTGTTCAACCCTCTCCCCAGCAGAGCCTGTACACACGGCTCCCCAGCACCACAGCACAGCACACCGGGCTCCCCAGCACAGCTCACCGGGATCCCCTGAACCACAGCCCGCCTGACTCTCCATCAGAGCCTGTTCACTCCGCTCCCCAGCAGAGCCTGTCCACACGGCTCCCCATCACCAAAGCCCAGCACACCAGGCTCCCCAGCACCACAGCCCAGCACACGGGGCTCCCCAGCCCAGCACACCGGGCTCCCCAGCACAGCAGACGGGGCCCCCCAGCACCACAGCCCGAATGGCTCCCCAGCAGAGCCTGTCTACACGGCTCCCCAGCACCACAGCCCAGCACACCGGGCTCCCCAGCCCAGCTCAACGGGCTCCCCAGCACAGCACACGGGGCCCCCCAGCACCACAGCCCGCCTGGCTCTCCATCAGAGCCTGTTCACACCGCTCCCCAGCAGAGCCTGTCCACACGGCTCCCAAGCACCACAGCCCAGCACACCGGGCTCCCCAGCCCAGCACACCGGGCTCCCCAGCCCAGCTCTCGGGGCCGCCCAGCACAGCACACGGGGGCCCCCAGCACTACAGCCCGCCTGGCTCTCCATAAGAGCCTGTTCACACCGCTCTGCATAAGAGACTGTCTACACGGCTCCCCAGCACCACAGCCCAGCACACCGGGCTCCCCAGCCCAGCTCAACAGGCTCCCCAGCACAGCACACGGGGGCCCCCAGCACCACAGCCCGCCTGTCTCTCCATCAGAGCCTGTTCACACCGCTCCCCAGCAGAGCATGTCCACACGGCTCCCAAGAACCACAGCCCAGCACACCGGGCACCCAATCAAAGCACACGGGGCCCCCCAGCACCACATCCCGCCTGGCTCTCCAGCAGAGCCGGTTCAAACCACTCGCCAGCAGAGCCTGTCCCCACGGCTCCCCAGCAGCAGAGCCCATCACACCGGGCTCCCCGGCCCAGCCAACCGGGCTCCCCAGCACAGCACACGGGGCCCCCCAGCACAGCACACGGGGCCCCCCAGCACCACAGCCCACCTGGCTCTCCAGCAGAGCCTGTTCAAACCACTCCCCAGCAGAGCCTGTCCACACGGCTCCCCAGCACCACAGCCCAGCACACCGGGCTCCTCAACCCAGCTCACCGGGCTCCCCAGCACAGCACAGGGGGGCCCCCAGCACAGCACACGGGGATTCCCAGCACCACAGCCCGCCTGGCTCTCCATCAGAGCCTGTTCAATCCTCTCCCCAGCAGAGCATGTCCACACGGCTTCCCGGCACCACAGCCCAGCACACTGGGCTCCGAAGCCCAGCTCACTGGGCTCCCGAGTACAGCACACGGGGGCCCCCAGCACCACAGCCCGCCTGGCTCTCCATCAGGGCCTGTTCACACCCCTCCGCAGCAGAGCCTGTCTACACGGCTCCCCAGCACAATTGCCCAGCACACCGGGCTCCGCAGCCCAGTTCACCGGGCTCCCCAGCAGAGCACACGGGGCCCCCCAGCAACACAGCCTGCCTGGCTCTCCAGCAGAGCCTGTTCAAACCACTCCCCAGCAGAGCCTGTCTACACGGTTCCCCAGCAGCACAGCCCAGCACACCGGGCTCCTCTGCCCAGCTCACCGGGCTCCCCAGCACCACAGCCCACCTGGCTCTCCAGCAGAGCCTTTTCACACCGCTCCCCAGGAGAGCCTGTCTACACGGCTCCCCAGCAGCACAGCCCAGCACACCGGGCTCCTCTGCCCAGCTCACCGGGCTCCCCAGCACCACAGCCCGCCTGGCTCTCCATCAGAGCCTGTTAACACCCCTCCACAGATGAGCCTGTCTACACGGCTCCCCAGCACAACAGCACAGCACACGGGCCCCCCCAGCACCATAGCCCGCCTGGCTCTCCATCAAAGCCTGTTCACACCCCTCCACAGATGAGCCTGTCTACACGGCTCCCCAGCACAACAGCCCAGCACACCGGGCTCCCCAGCCCAGCTCACCGGGCTCCCCAGAACAGCACTCGGGCCCCCCCAGCACCATAGCCCACCTGGCTCTCCATCAAAGCCTGTTCACACCGCTCCCCAGCAGAGCCTGTCTACACGGCTCCCAAGCACAACAGCCCAGCACACCGGGCTCCCCAGCCCAGCTCACCGGGCTCCCCAACACAGCACACGGGCCCCCCCAGCACCATAGCCCGCCTGGCTCTCCAGCAGAGCCTATTAAACCCTCTCCCCAGCAGAGCCTGTCCACACGGCTCCACAGCACCACAGCCCAGCACACCGGGCTCCCCATCACAGCACACGGGGGCCTCCAGCACAGCACACGGGGGCCCCCAGCACCACAGCCTGCCTGGCTCTCCAGCAGAACCTATTCAAACCACTCCCCAGCAGAGCCTGTCCACTCGGCTCCCAGGCACCACAGCCCAGCACACCGGGCTCCCCAGCCCAGCTCAACGGGCTCCCCAGCACAGCACACGGGGGCCCCCAGCACCACAGCCCAGCACACCGGCCTCCCCAGCCCACCTCAACGGGCTTCCCAGCACAGCACACGGGGGCCCCCAGCAACACAGCGGGCCTTGCTCTCCAGCAGAGCCTGTTGAAATCGCTCCCCAGCAGAGCCTGTCTACACAGCTCCCCAGATGCACAGCCCAGCACACCGGGCTCCCCAGCCAAGCTCACCGGGCTCCCCAGCACAGCACACGGGGGCCCACAGCACCACAGCCCGCCTGGCTCTCAATCAGAGCCTTTTCAAACCGCTCCCCAGCAGAGCCTGTCTACACGGCTCCCCAGCAGCCCCGCACACCGCAGCAAAGCCCGCCTGGATCTCCATCAGAGCCTGTTCACACCGCTCCCCAGCAGACCCTGTCCAAACGGCACCCCAGCAGCTCAGCCCAGTACACCGGGCTCCGCAGCCCAGCTCACCAGGCTTCCGAGCACCGCACACGGTGCCCCCCAGCACCACAGCCCGCCCGGCTCTCCATCAGAGCCTGTTCACACCGGTCCCCAGCAGAGCCTGTTCACACCGCTCCGCAGCAGAACCTGTCTACGAGGCTCCCCAGCACAACAGCCAAGCACACCGGGCTCCCGAGCCCACCTCACCGGGCTCCCCAGCACAGCACACAGGGCCCCCCAGCACCACAGCCCGCCTGGCTCTCCAGCAGAGCTTGTTCAAACCACTCCCCAGCAGAACCTGTCCACACGGCTCCCCAGCAGCACAGCCCAGTTCACAGGGCTCCCCATCACAGTACACGGGGCCCCCCAGCACCACAGCCCGCCTGGCTCTCCAGCAGAGCCTATTCACACCGCTCCCCAGCAGAGCCTGTCAACACGGCTCCCAAGCAGCACAGCCAATCACACCGGGCTCCCCAGCCCACCTCACCGGGCTTCCCAGCACAGCACACGGGGCCCCCCAGCACCAAAGCCCGCCTGGCTAGCCAGCAGAGTCTGTTAAAACCGCTTCCCAGCTGACCCTGTCCACACGCCTCCCCAGCAGCACAGCCCAGCACACCGGGCTCCCCAGCCCAGCTCACCGGGCTCCCCAGAAAAGCACAATGGGCCCCCCAGCAGAGCCTGTCGACACGGTTGGCCAGCACCACAGTCCAGTACACCGGGCTCCCCAGCCCAGCTGACCGGGCCCCCCAGCACAGCACACGGGGGCCCCCAGCACCACAGCCCGCCTGGCTCTCCATCAGAGCCTTTTCAACCCTCTCCCCAGCAGAGCCTGTCTACACGGCTCCCCAGCACCACAGCCCAGCACACCGGGCTCCCCAGCCCAGCTCAACGGGCTCCACAGCACAGGACACGGGACAACCCAGCACCACAGCCCGTCTGGCTCTCCATCAGAGCCTGGTCACAGCGCTCCACAGCAGAGCCTGTCCAGACGGCTCCCCAGCAGAGCCTGTCCACACGGCTCCGCAGCACCACAGCCGAGCACACCGAGCTCCCCAGCACAGCACACGGGGCACCCCAGCACCACAGCCCGCCTGGCTCTCCAGCAGAGCCTGTTCAAACTTCTCCCCAGCAGAGACTGTCAATACGGCTCCCCAGCAGCACAGCCCTGCACACCTGGCTCCCTAGCCTAGTTAACCGGGCTCCCCAGCACAGCACACGGGGGCCCCCAGCACCACAGCCCGCCTGGCTGTCCATCAGAGACTGTTCACACCGCTCCCCAGCAGAGCCTGTTCACTCCGCTCCCCCCAGAGCCTGTCTACACGGCTCCCCAGCACCACAGCCCAGCACACCGGGCTCCCCAGCCCAACACACCGGGCTCCGAAGCCCAGCTCAACGGGCTCCCCAGCCCAGCTCACCGGACTACCCAGCACAGCACACGGGGCTCCACATCACAGCACACGGGGGCCCCCAGCACAGCACACGGGGCCCCCCAGCACCACAGCCCCCCTGGCTCTCCATCAGAGCCTGGTCACAGCGCTCCACAGCAGAGCCTGTCCAGACGGCTCCCCAGCAGAGCCTGTCCACACGGCTCCGCAGCACCACAGCCGAGCACACCGAGCTCCCCAGCACAGCACACGGGGCACCCCAGCACCACAGCCCGCCTGGCTCTACAGCAGAGCCTGTTCAAACCTCTCCCCAGCAGAGACTGTCAATACGGCTCCCCAGCAGCACAGCCCTGCACACCTGGCTCCCTAGCCTAGCTAACCAGGCTCCCCAGCAAAGCACACGGGGGCCCCCAGCACCACAGCCCGCCTGGCTCTCCATCAGAGACTGTTCACACCGCTCCCCAGCAGAGCCTGTTCACTCCGCTCCCCCCAGAGCCTGTCTACACGGCTCCCCAGCACCACAGCCCAGCACACCGGGCTCCCCAGCCCAACACACCGGGCTCCGAAGCCCAGCTCAACGGGCTCCCCAGCCCAGCTCACCGGACTACCCAGCACAGCACACGGGGCTCCACATCACAGCACACGGGGGCCCCCAGCACAGCACACGGGGCCCCCCAGCACCACAGCCCCCCTGGCTCTCCATCAGAGCCTGTTCACACCGCTCCCCAGCAGAGCCTTTCTACACGGTTCCCCAGCACCACAGCCCAGCACACCGGGCTCCCTAGCACCACAGCCCAGCACACGGGGCCCCCCAGCAGTGCCTTTCTACACGTTTGGCCAGCACCACAGCCCAGCACACCGGGCTCCCCAGCCCAGCTCACCGGGCGCCCCAGCACAGCACACGGGGGCCCCCAGCACCACAGCCCGCCTGGCTCTCCATCAGAGCCTGTTCACACCGCTCCGCAGCAGAGTCTGTCTACACGTTTCGCAAGCACCACAGCCCAGCACAACGGGCTCCCCAGCCCAGCTCATCGGGATCCCGAGCACAGCACACGGGGGCCCCCAGCACCACAGCCCGCCTGGCTCTCCGTCAGAGCCATTTCACACTGCTCCGCAGCAGAGCCTGTCCATGCGGCTCCCCAGCACTAAAGCCAAGCACACCGGGCTACCCAGCCCAGCTCTACGGGCTCCCCAGCACAGCTCACCGGGCTCCCCAGCCCAGCTCAACGGGCTCACAAGCACAGCCCACGGGGGCCCCCAACACCACAGCCCGCCTGGCTTTCCATCAGAGCCTGTTCACACCGCTTCCCAGCAGAGCCGGTCCACACGGCTCCCCAGCAGCACACCCTAGGACACCGGGCTTGCCAGCACAGCACACGGGGGCCCCCAGCACGACAGCCCGCCTGGCTCTCCAGCAGAGCCTTTTCAAACCACTCCCCAGCACAGCCTGTCCACACGCCTCCCCAGCAGCACAGCCCAGCACACCGGGCTCCCCAGCCCAGCTCACCGGGCTCCCCAGCAAAGCACAAGGGGGCCCCTAACACAACAGCCCGCCTGGCTCTCCATCATAGCCTGTTCAAACCATTCCCCAGACGAGACTGTCCATACGGCTCCCCAGCAGCACAGCCCTGCACACCGGGCTCCCCAGCACAGCACACGGGGGCCCCCAGCACCACAGCCCGCCTTGCTCTCCATCAGAGACTGTTCACACCGCTCCCCAGCAGAGCCTGTTCACTCCGCTCCCCAGCAGAGCCTGTCTACACTGCTCCCCAGCACCACAGCCAAGCACACCGGGCTCCCCACCCAGCTCACCGGGCTCCCCAGCACAGCACACGGGGCCCCCAAGCACCACAGCCCGCCTGGCTCCCCAGCAGAGCCTCTTCAAACCACTCCCCAGCAGTCCCTGTCCACACGGCTCCCCAGCAGCACAGCCTAGCACAGCGGGCTCCCCGGCCAAGCTCACCGGGCTCCCTGGCACAGCACACGGGGGCCACCAGCACCACATCCCACCTGGCTCTCCATCATGGCCTGTTCACACCACTAACCAGCAGAGCCTATTGAAACCACTCCCCAGCAGAGCCTGTCCACACGGCTCCCCAGCAGCACAGCCCAGCACACCGGGCTCCCCAGCCCAGCTCAACGGGCTCCCCTGCACAGCACACGGGGGCCCCCAGCACCACAGCCCGCCTGGCTCTAAATCAGAGCATGTTCAACCCTCTCCCCAGCAGAGCCTGTACACACAGCACCCCAGCACCACAGACCAGCACACCGGGCTCCCCAGCCCAGCTCAACGGGCTCCCCAGCACAGCACATGGGGGCCCCCAGCAGCAAAGCCCGCCTGGCTCTAAATCAGAGCATGTTCAACCCTCTCCCCAGCAGAGCCTGTACACACTGCTCCCCTGCACCACACCCCAGCACACCGGGCTTCCCAGCCAAGCTCAACGGGCTCCTGAGCACAGCACACGAGGGCCCCCAGCACCACAGCCCGCCTGGCTCTCCATCAGAGCCTGTTCACACCCGTCTGCAGCAGAGCCTGTCTACACGGCTCCCAAGCACAAAAGCCCATCTCACCGGGCTCCCCAGCCCACCTCACAGGGCTCCCCAGCACAGCACACGGGGGCCCGCAGCACCACAGCCCGCCTGGCTGTCCATCAGAGCCTGTTCACACCGCTGGCCAGCAGAGACTTTCCACACGGCTCTCCAGCACCACAACCCAGCACACCGTGCTCCCCAGCCCAGCTCAACGGGCTCCCGAGCACAGGACAAGGGGGCCCACAGCACCACAGCCCGCCTGGCTCTCCATCAGGGCCTGTTCACACCGCTCCCCAGCAGAGCCTGTCTACACGGTTGGCCAGCACCACAGCCCAGCACACCGGGCTCCCCAGCCCAGCTCAACGGGCTGCCCAGCACAGCACACGGGGACACCCAGCGCCACAGCCCGCCTGGCTCTCCGGCAGAGCCTGTTCAAACCACTCCCCTGCAGATCCTGTCCACACGGCTCCCCAGCACCACAGCCCAGCACACCGGGCTCCCCAGCCCAGCTCAACGGGCTCCTCAGCACAGAACAAGGCGCCCCCCAGCACCACACCCCGGCTGGATCTCCATCAGAGCCTGTTAACACCGCTTCCCAGCAGACCCTGTCCACACGGCTCCCCAGCAGCACCGCCTAGCACAGCGGGCTCCCCGGCCATGCTCACCGGGCTCACCAGCATGGAACACCGGGACCCCCAGCACCACAGCCAGCCTGGATCTGAAGCAGAGCCTGTTCATACCAATCCCCAGCAGAACCTGTGCACACGGCTCCCCAGCAACACAGCCCAGTACACCGGGCTCCCCAGACCAGCTAACCGGGCTCCCCAGCACAGCACATGGGGCCCCCCAGCAGAGCCTGTCTACACGGTTTGCCAGCACCACTGTCCAGCACACCGGGCTCCCCAGCCCAGCTCACCGGGCCCCCCAGCACAGCACACGGGGATTCCCAGCACAAAAGCCCGCCCGGCTCTCCATCAGAGCCTGTTCACTCCGCTCCCCAGCAGAGCCTGTTCAAACCACTCGCCAGCAGAGCCTGTCCACAGGGCTCCCAAGAAGAGCCTGTTCACACGGCTCCCCAGCACCACAGCCCAGCACACCGGGCTCCACATCCCAACTCAACGGACTCCGCAGATCAGCACACGGGGCCCCCCAGCACCACATCCCGCCTGGCTCTCCATCATGGCCTGTTCACACCGCTCCCCAGCAGAGCCTGTCCATACGGCTCCCCAGCACAGCAGCCCAGAGCACCGGGCTCCCCAGCCAGGCTCAACGGGCTCCCCAGCACAGCACACGGGGGCCCCCAGCACAGCAGGGTTCCCCATCCCAGCACACGGGGCCCCCAAGCACCACAGCCCGCCTGGCTCTCGAGCAGAGCCTGTTCAAACCACTCCCCAGCAGAGCCTGTCCACACGGCTCCCCAGCACCACAGCCAGGCACACCAGGCTCCCCAGCCCAGCTCAACGATATCCCCAGCACAGCACACGGGACCCCCAGCACCACAGCCCGCCTGACTCTCCATCAGAGCCTGTTCACTCAGCTCCCCAGCAGAGACTGTCCACACGCCTCCACAGCAGCACAGCCCACCTCACCGGGCCCCCCGCACAGCACACGGGGGCCCCCAGCACCACAGCCCACGTTACTCTCCAGCAGAGCCTGTTCAAACCACTCCCCAGCACAGCCTGTCCACACGCCTCCGCAGCAGCACAGCCCAGAACACTGGGCTCACCAGCCCAGCTCACCGGGCTCCCCAGCACAGCACACGGGGGCCCCCAGCACTACAGCCCGCCTGGCTCTCCAGCAGAGCCTGTTCAAACCCTCCCCAGCACAGCCTGTCCCCACGGCTTCCCAGCAGCACTGCCCAGCACACCGGGGTCCCCAGCCCAGCATACGGGGGCCCCCAGCACCACAGCGCGCCTGGTTCTCCATCAGAGCCTGTTCACACCGCTCACCAGCAGAGCCTGTCTACACGGCTCCCCAGCAGCACAGCCCAGCACACAGCAGCACAGCCTGCCTGTCTCTCCAGCAGAGCCTATTCACACCGCTCCCCAGCAGACCCGGTCCACACGGCTCCCCAGCAGCACAGAACAGCACACCGGGTTCCCCAGCACAGCACACGGGGGCCCCCAGCACCACGGCCCGCCTAGCTCTCCAGCAGAAACTGTTCAAACCACTCCCAAGCAGAGCTGGTCCACACGGCTCCCCAGCAGCACAGCCCAGCACACTGGCCTCCCAAGCCCAGCTCACCGGGCTCCCCAGCACAGCACACGGGGCCCCCCAGCACCTCAGCCCACTTGGCTTTCCAGCAGAGCCTCTTCACACCGCTCCCCAGCAGAGCCTGTCGACACGGCTCCCCAGCAGCACAGCCCAGCACACCAGGCTCCACAGCCGATCTCACCGGGCTCCGCAGCACAGCACACGGGGCCTCCCAGCACCACATCCCAGCACACCGGGCTCCCCAGCCCTGCACACAAGGCTCCGTAGCAGAGGACACGGGGGCCCCCAGCACCACAGCCCGCCTGGCTCTCCATCAGAGCCTGTTCACACCGCTCCCCAGCAGAGCCTGTCTACATGGCTCCCCAGCAGCACAGCCCAGCACACCGCAGCACAGCACGCCTGGCTCCCCAGCAGAGCCGGTCCACACGGCTCCCCAGCAGCACAGTACAGCACACCGGGTTCCCCAGCACAGCACACGGGGGCCCCCAGCACCACGGCCCGCCTGGCTCTCCAGCAGAGCCTGTTCAAACCACTCCCAAGCAGAGCCTGTCAACACATCTCCCCAGCAGCACAGCCCAGCACACTGGCCTCCCAAGCCCAGCTCACCGGGCTCCGCAGCACAGCACACGGGGCCCCCCAGCACCACAGCCCGCCTGGCTCTCCAGCAGAGCCGGTTCAAACCACTCGCCAGCAGAGCCTGTCCCCACGGCTCCCCAGCAGCAGAGCCCATCACACCGGGCTCCCCGGCCCAGCCAACCGGGCTCCCCAGCACAGCACACGGGGCCCCCCAGCACAGCACACGGGGCCCCCCAGCACCACAGCCCACCTGGCTCTCCATCAGAGCCTGTTCACACCGCTCCCCAGCAGAGCCTTTCTACACGGTTCCCCAGCACCACAGCCCAGCACACCGGGCTCCCTAGCACCACAGCCCAGCACACGGGGCCCCCCAGCAGTGCCTTTCTACACGTTTGGCCAGCACCACAGCCCAGCACACCGGGCTCCCCAGCCCAGCTCACCGGGCGCCCCAGCACAGCACACGGGGGGCCCCAGCACCACAGCCCGCCTGGCTCTCCATCAGAGCCAGTTCACACCGCTCCGCAGCAGAGTCTGTCTACACGGCTCCCCAGCACCACAGCCCAGCACACCGGGCTCCCCAGCCCAGCTCAACGGGCTCCCTTTTACAGCACACGGGGGCCCCCAGCACCACAGCCCACCTGGCTCTCCATCAGAGCCTGTTCACACCGCTCCGCACCAGAGCCTGTCTACACGGCTCCCCAGCACCACAGCCCAGCACACCGGACTCCCCGGCCAAGTTCACCGGGCTCCCAGCATAGCACACGGGGGCCCCCAGCACAACAGCCCGCCTGGCTTTCCATCAGAGCCAATTCACACCGCTCCCCAGCAGAGCCTGTCCACACAACTCCCCAGCACCACAGCCCAGAACACCGGGCTCCCCAGCCTTCCTCAACGGGCTCCCCAGCACAGCACACGGGACCCCCCAACCCCACAGCCCGCCTGGCTCTCCATCAGAGCCTGTCCACACGGCTCCCCAACACCACAGCGCACCACAACGGGCTCCCCAGCCCAGCTCACCGGGCACCCCGGCACAGCATACGGGGGCCCCCAGCACCACAGGACGCCTGGCTCTCCATCAGAGCCTGTTCACACCGCTCCCCAGCAATGCCTGTCCACACGGCTCCCCAGCACACCGGGCTCCCCAGCACAGCACACGGGGCCCCCCAGCACAACAGCCCGCCTGGCTCTCCATCAGAGCCTGTTCACACCGCTCCCCAGCAGAGCCTGTCTACACGGCTCCCCAGCAGCACAGCCCAGCACACTGGGCTGCCCAGCCCAGAACACCGGGTTCCCCAGCACAGCAAACGCGGGCCCCCATCACCACGGCCCGCCTGGCTCTCCAGCAGAGCCTGTTCAAAACACTCCCAAGCAGAGCCGGTCCACACTGCTCCCCAGCAGCACAGGCCAGCACACTGGCCTCCCCAGCCCATCTCACCGGGCTCCCCAGCACAGCACACGGGGCCCCCCAGCACCACAGCCCACCTGGCTCTCCATCAGAGCCTGTTCACACCGCTCCCCAGCAGAGCCTGTCCACACCGCTCCCCAACAGCACAGCCCAGCACACTGGGCTCCATAGCCGATCTCACCGGGCTCCGCAGCACAGCACACCGGGCCCCCCAGCACCGCAGCCCAGCACACCGGGCTCCCCAGCCCAGCTCACTGGGCTCCCGAGCACAGCACACGGGGGCCCCCAGCACTACAGCCTGGCTGGCTCTCCATCAGAGCCTTTTCACACCGCTCCCCGGCAGAGCCTGTCCACACGGCTCCCCAGCAGCACAGCCCAGCACACCGTGCTCCCCAGCCCAGCTCACCAGGGTCCCCAGCACAGAACACGGGGCCCCCCGGCACCACAGCCCGCCTGGCTCTCCAGCAGAGCCTGTTCAAACCACCCCCCAGAAGAGGTTGTCCACACAGCTCCCCAGCACCACAGGCCTGCACACCGTTCTCCCCAGCGCAGCTAACCATGGCCCCAGCCCAGTTCAACGGGCTCCCCAGCACAGCACACGGGGCCCCCCAGCACAACACACGGGGCTTCCCAGCACAACAGCCCGCCTGGCTCTCCATCAGAGCCTGTTCAAACGACTCCCCAGCAGAGCCGGTCCACACGGCTCCCCAGCACCACAGCCCAGCACACCGGGCTCCCCAGCCCAGCACACCGGGCTCCCCAGCCCAGCTCACCGGGCCGCCCAGCACAGGACACGGCGGCCCCCAGCACCACAGCCCGCCTGGCTCTCCATAAGAGCCTGTTCACACCGCTCCGGAGCAGAGCCTGTCGACACGGCTCCCCAGCACCACAGCACAGCACACCGGGCTCCCCAGCCCAGCTCACCGGGCTCCCCAGCACAGCACACGGGGCCCCCCAGCACCACAGCCCGCCTGGCTCTCCAGCAGAGACTGTTCAAACCACTCCCCAGCAGAGCCTGTCCACACGGCTCCCCAGCAGAGCCTGTCCACACGGCTCCCCAGCACCACAGCCCAGCACACCGGGCTCCCCAGTACAGCACACGGGGCCCACCAGCACCACAGACCGCCTTGGTCTCCATCAGGGCCTGTTCAACCCTCTTCCCAGCAGAGCCTGTTCACACCGCTCCCCAGCAGAGCCTGTCCACACGACTCCCCAGCACCACAGCCCAGCACACCGGGCTCCCCAGAACAGCACACCGGGCCCCCCAGCACCACAGAACGCCTGGCTGTCCATCAGAGCCTGTTCACACTGCTCCCCAGCAGAGCCTGTCAACACGGCTCCAAAGCACCACAGCCCAGCACACCGGGCTCCCTAGCCCAGCTCAACGGGCTCCCCAGCCCAGCACACCGGGCTACCCGGCCCAGCTCACCGGTCTCCCCAGCACAGCACACGGGGCCCCCCAGCAACACAGCCCGCCTGGCTCTCCATCAGAGCCTGTTCAAACCACTCCCCAGCAGAGCCGGTCCACACGGGTCCCCAGCACCACAGCCCAGCACACCGGGCTCCCCAGCACCACAGCCCACCACACAGTTCTCCCCAGCCCAGCTCACCGGGCCGCCCAGCACAGCACACGGGGGCCCCCAACACCACAGCCCGCCTGGCTCTCCAGCAGAGCCTGTTCACACAACTCCCCAGCAGAACCTGTCTACACGGCTCCCCAGCACAACAGCCCCGAACACCGGGCTCCCCAGCCCAGCTCACCGGACTCCCCAGCACAGTTCACGGGGGCCCCCTACACCACAGGCCACCTGGCTCTCCATCAGTACCTGTTCACACCGCTCCCCATCAGAGCCTTACTACACGGCTCCCCAGCACCACAGCCCAGCACACCGAGCTCCCCGGCCCAGCTCACCGGGCACCCCAGCACAGCACACGGGGCCCACCAGCACCACAGCCAGAATGGCTCCCCAGCAGAGCCTGTCCACACGGCTCCCCAGCACCACAGCCCAGCAAACCTGGCTCCCCAGCCCTGCACACCGGGCTCCCCAGCCAAGCTCAAAGGGCTGCCCAGCACAGCACACGGGGCCCCCCAGAACCACAGCCCGCCTGGCTCTCCATCAGAGCCTGTACAACCCTCTCCCCAGCAGAGCCTGTCCACACTGCTCCCCAGCACCACAGCCCAACACACCGGGCTCCCCAGCCCAGCTCAACGTGCTCCCCACCACAGCACACGCGGGCCCCCAGCACCACAGCCCGCCTGGCTGTTCATCAGAGCCTGTCCACACGGCTCCCCAGCAACACAGCTCAGCACACCGGGCTCCCCAGCCCAGCTAACCGGGCTCCCCAGGACAGCACACGGGGCCCACCAGCACCATAGCCCGCCTGGCTCTCCATCAGGGCCTGTTCACACCCCTCCGCAGCAGAGCCTGTCCACACGGCTCCCCAGCACCACAGTCCAGCACACCGGGCTCCCCAGCACAGCACACGGGGCCCCCCAGCACAGCACAAGGGGCATCCCAGCACCACAGTCCGAATGGCTCCCCAGCAGAGCCTGTCTACACGGCAACCCAGCACCACAGCCCAGAACACCGGTCTCCCCAGCCCAGATCAACGGGCTCCCCAGCACAGCACATGCGGGCCCCCAGCACCACAGCCCGCCTGGCTCTCCATCAGAGCCTGTTCACAGCGCTCCCCAGAAGAGCCTGTCTACACGGCTCGCCAGCACCACAGCCCAGAACACCGGGCTCCCCAGCACAGCACACGGGGCTCCCCAGCACCACAGCCCGCCTTGCTCTCCAGCAGAGCCTGTTCAAACCACTCGCAAGCAGTGCCTGTCCACACGGCTCCCCAGCAGCAGATCCCAGCACACCGGGCTCCCCAGCCAACCTCACCGGACCCCCAGCACAGCACACGGGGGCCACCAACACCACAGCTTGCCTGGCTTTCCATCAGAGCCTGTTCACCCCGCTCCCCAGCAGAGCCTGTCCTCACGGCTCCCAAGCAGCAACGCCCAGCACACCGGGATCCCCAGCCCAGCTCACCGGGCTCCCCAACACAGAACACGGGGCCCCTCAGCACCACAGCCCGCCTGGATATCAAGCAGACCCTTTTCAAACCACTCCCCAGCAGAGCCTGTCCACACGGCTCCCCAGCACCACACCCAGCACATCGGGCTCCCCAGCCCAGTTCAACGGGCTCCCCAGCACAGCACACGGGGCCCCCCAGCACAGCTCACACGGCCCCCCCAGCACAGCACACGGGGCTTCCCAGCACCACAGCCCGCCTGGCACTCCTTCAGAGCCTGTTCAAACCACTCCCCAGCAGAGCCTGACCTCACGGCTCCCCAGCACAACAGCCCAGCACACCGGGCTCCGCAGCACAGGACATGGGGCCCCCCAGCACCACAGCCTGCCTGGCTCTCGAGCAGAGCCTGTTTTAACCACCCCCCGGAAGAGGCTGTCCACACGGCTCCCCAGCACCACAGCCCAGCACACCGGGCTCCCCAGCACCACAGCCCACCTGGCTCTCCATCAGAGCCTGTTCAAACCGCTCCCCAGCAGTGCCTGTCTACAGGGCTACCCAGCAGCACAGCCCAGCACACCGGGCTCCCCAGCCAAGCTCACCGGGCTCGCCAGCACAGCACACGAGGGCCCCCAGCACCACAGCCCGCCTGGCTCTCCAGCAAAGCCTCTTCACACGGCTCCCCAGCAGCACAGCCCAGCACACCGGGCTCCCCAGCACCACAGCCCACCTGACTCTCCATCAGAGCCTGTTCACACCGCTCCCCAGCAGAGCCTGTCTACAGGGCTACCCAGCAGCACAGCCCAGCACACCGGGCTACCCAGCCAAGCTCACTGGGCTCGCCAGCACAGCACACGAGGGCCCCCGGCACCACAGCCCGCCTGGCTCTCCAGCAAAGCCTCTTCACACGGCTCCCCAGCAGCACAGCCCAGCACACCGGGCTCAATAGCCGATGTCACTGGGCTCCGCAGCACAGCACACGGGGCCCCCCAGCACCACAGCCCAGCACACCGGGCTCCCCAGCACAGCACACGGGGGTCCCCAGCAACAAAGCCCGCCTTGCTCTCCAGCAGAGCCTGTTCAAAACACTCCACAGCAGAGCCTGTCCACACGGCTCCCCAACAGCACAGCCCAGAACACCGGGCTCCCCAGTACAGCACACGGGGGCCCCCAGCACAGCACACGGGGACCCCCAACACCACAGCCCGCCTGGCTTTCCATCAGAGCCTGTTCACACCGCTCCTTAGCAGAGCCGGTCCACACGGCTCCCCAGCAGCACACCCTAGGAAACTGGGCTCCCCAGCCCAGCTCACCGGGCTCCACAGCACAGCACACGGGGGGCCCCCTGCACCACAGCGCGCCTGGCTCCCAAGAAGAGCCTGTTCACACCGCTCCCCAGCATAGCTAGTCTACACGGCTCCCCAGCAGCACAGACCAGCACACCGGACTCCCCAGCCTAGCTCACCGATCTCCCCAGGACAGCACACGGGGCCCACCACTACCACAGCCCGCCTGGCTCTCCAGCAGAGCCTGTTCGAACCAATCCCCATCAGAGCCTGTCCACACGGCTCCCCACCAGCACAGCCCAGCAAACCGGGTTCCCCAGCCCACCTCACCGTGCTCCCCAGCACAGCACACAGGGGCCCCCACCACCACAGCCAGCCTGGCTCTCCATCAGATCCTGTTCACAACGCTCCCCAGCAGAGACTTTCTACACGGCTCCCCAGCAGCACAGCCCAGCACACCGGGCTCCCCAGCCCAGCTCACCGGGCTCCCCAGCCCAGCTCACTCTGGTACCCAGCACAGCAAACGGGGCCCCCAGCACCACAGCGCGCCTTGCTCTCCAGCCGAGCCTGTGCAAACCGCTCCCCAGCAGAGCCTGTCCACACGGCTCCCCAGCAGCACAGCCCAGCACACCGGGCTTCCCAGCTCAGCTCACCGGGCTCCCCAGCACAGCACACTGGGCTCCCCAGCACCACAGCCAGCCTGGCTCTCCCGCACAGCCTGTTTAAAGCGCTCCCCAGCAGAGCCTGTCCACACCGCTCCCCAGCAGAGCCTGTCTACACGGCTCCCCAGCTCCACAGCCCAGCACATGGGGCCCCCCAGCACCACAGCCCAGCACACCGGGCTCTTCAGCCCAGCTCACCGGGCTCCCAAGCACAGCACACAGGGACCCCCAGCACCACAGCCCGCTTGGCTCTCCATCAGAGACTCTTCACACCGCTCCCCAGCAGAGCCTGTTCACTCCGCTCCCCAGCAGAGCCTGTCTACACGGCTCCAAAGCAGAGCCTGTCTACACGGCTCCCCAGCACCACAGCCCAGCACACCGGGCTCCCCAGCACAGCACACGGCGCCCCCCAACAACACAGGCCGCCTGGCTCTCCAGCCGGGCCTGTTCACACAGCTCCCAAGAAGAGCCAGTATGCACGGCTCCCCAGCAGCACTGCCCAGCTCAGCGGGCTCCACAGCACAGCACACGGGGGCCCCCTGCACCACAGCCCGCCAGGATCTCCAGCAGAGCCTTTCCACTCGGCTCACCAGCAGCACTGCCCAGCTCACCGGGCTCCCCAGTACAGCACACGGGGGGGCCCAGCAAAGCACACGGGGCCCCCCAGCACCACAGCCCGCCTGGCTCTCCAGCAGAGCCTTTTCAAACCGCTCCCCAGCAGAGCCTTTCTCCACGGGTCCCCAGTAGCACTACCCAGCACACCGCACCACAGCCCGCCTGACTCTCCAGCAGAGCCTGTTCAAACCGCTCCCCAGCAGAGCCTGTCCACACGGCTCCCCAGCGTCACAGCCCAGCTCACCGGGCTCCCCAGCACAGCACACGGGGGCCACGAGCAACACAGCGCGCCTTGCTCTCCAGCAGAGCCTGAGCACACCGCTCCTCAGAAGACCCTGTCTACACGGCTCCCCAGCACCACAGCCCAGCACACCGGACTCCACAGCCTAGCTCACCGATCTCCCCAGGACAGCACACGGAGCCCACCACTACCACAGCCCGCCTGGCTCTCCAGCAGAGCCTGTTCGAACCAGTCCCCATCAGAGCCTGTCCACACGGCTCCCCAGCAGCACAGCACAGCAAACCGGGTTCCCCAGCCCAGCTCACCGTGCTCCGCAGCACAGCACACGTGGGCCCCCAGCACCACAGCCGGCCTGGCTCTCCATCAGATCCTGTTCACACCGCTCCCCAGCAGAGCCTTTCTACACGGCTCCCCAGCAGCACAGCCCAGCACACCGGGCTCCCCAGCCCAGCTCACCGGGCTCCCCAGCCCAGCTCACCGTGGTCCCCAGCACAGCAAACGGGGGCCCCCAGCACCACAGCGCGCCTTGCTCTCCAGCCGAGCCTGTGCAAACCGCTCCCCAGCAGAGCCTGTCCACACGGCTCCCCAGCAGCACAGCCCAGCACACCGGGCTCCCCAGCACAGCTAACCGGGCACCCCAGAACAGCACACGGGGGCCCCCAGCACCACAGCCCGAATGGCTCCCCAGCAGAGCCTGTCTACACGGCTCCCCATCACCACAGCCCAGCACACCGGGCTCCCCAGCCCAGCTCAACGGGCTCCCCAGCACAGCATTCGGGGAACTCCAGCACCACAGCCCGCCTGGCTCTCCATCAGAGCCTGTTCACACCGCTCCCCAGCACAGCCTGACCACACGGCTCACCAGCACCACAGCCCAGCAAACCGGCCTCCCCAGCACAGCACACGGTGCCCCCCAGCAATACAGCCTGCCTGGCTCTGCATCAGAGACTGTTCAAACCACTCCACAGCAGAGCCTGTCTACACTGTTCCCTAGCACCTCAGCCCGAATGGTTCCCCTGCAGAGCCTGTCCACACGGCTACCCATCACCACAGCCCAGCACACCGGGCTCCCCAGCCCAGCTCACCGGACTCCGCAGCACACCACACGGGGGACCCCAGCACCACAGCACATGTGGCTCTCCAGCAGAGCCTTTTCACACAACTCCCCAGCAGAGCCTGTCCACACGGCTCCACAGCAGCACAGCCCAGCACACAGGGCTCCCCAGCCCAGCTCACCGGACTCCCCAGCACAGCACACGGGGGCCCCCAGCACTACAGCCCGCCTGGCTCTCCAGCAGAGCCTGTTCAAACCACTCCCCAGCAGAGCCTGTCCACACGGCTCCCCAGCATCACAGCCCAGCACACAGTGTTCCCCAGCACAGCACACGGGGGCCCCCAGCACCACGACCCGCCTGGCTCTCCAGCAGAGCCTGTTCAAACCACTCCCAAGCAGAGCCGGTCGACACGGCTCCCCAGCAGCACATCCCAGCACACTGGCCTCCCAAGCCCTGCTCACCTGGCTCCCCAGCACAGCACACGGGGCCCCCCAGCACCTCAGCCCACCTGGCTTTCCAGCAGAGCCACTTCACACCGCTCCCCAGCAGAGCCTGTCCACACGGCTCCCCAGCAGCACAGCCCAGCACACCAAGCTCCACAGCCGATCTCACCGGGCTACGCAGCACAGCACACGGGGCCCCCCAGAACCACAGCCAAGCACACCGGGCTCCACAGCACAGCACACGGGGGCCCCCAGCAACACATCCCGCCTGTCTCTCCAGCAGAGCCTGATCAAAACACTCCCCAGCAGAGCCTGTCCACACGGCTCCCCAGCATCACAGCCCAGCACACCGGGATCCCCAGCACAGAACACGGGGGCCCCCAGCACAGCACACGAGGGCCCCCAGCACCACAGCCTGCCTGGCTCTCCATCAGAGACTGTTCACACCGCTCCCCAGCAGAGCCTGTTCACTCGGCTCCCCAGCAGAGCCTGTCTACACGGCTCCCCAGCACCACAGCCCAGCACACCGGGCTCCCCAGCCCAGCTCACCGGGCTCCCCAGCACAGCACACGCGGCCCCCCAGCACCACAGCCCGCCTGGCTCCCCAGCAGAGCCTGTTCAAACCAGTCCCCAAGAGAGCCTGTCCACACGGTTCACCAGCAGCACAGCCCAGCACACCGGGCTCCCCAGCACAGGACACAGGGGCCCCCAAAACAGCACACGGGGCCCCCAAGCACCAAAGCCCGCCTGGCTCTCCAGCAGAGCCTGTTCAAACCACTCCCCAGCAGAGCCTGTCCAAACGGCTCCCCAGCAGCACAGCCCAGCACACCGGGCTCCCCAGCCCTGCTCACTGGGCTCCCCAGCCCAGCTCACTGGGCTCCCCAGCACAGCACACGGGGGCCCCCAACACCACAGCCCTCCTGGCACTCCATCAGGGCCTATTCACACCGCTCCCCAGCAGAGCCTGTCAACACGGCTGCCCAGCACCACAGCCCAGAACACCGGGCTCCCCAGGACAGCTCACCAGGCTCCCCAGCACAGCACACGGGGCCCCCCAGCACCACAGCCCGCCTGGCTCTCCGGCAGAGCGTGTTTAAACCGCTCCCCAGCAGAGCCTGTCTACACGGTTCCCCAGCAGCACTGCCCAGCACACCTTGCTCCCCAGCCCAGCTCACCGGGCTCCCCAGCACAGAACACGGGGGCCCACAGCACCACAGCCCCCCTGGCTCTCCAGCAGAGGCTGTTCACACCACTCCCCAGCAGTCCCTGTCTACACGGCTAGCCCAGAACCACAACCCAGCACACCGGGCTCCCCAGCAAAGCACACGGGGGCCCCCAGCACCACAGCCTGCCTGCCTCTGCAGCAGAGCCTTTTCACACAGCTCCCCAGCAGAGCCAGAATGCACGGCTCCCCAGCAGCACTGCCCAGCACACCAGGCTCCCCAACCCAGCTCGCCAGGCTCTACAGCACAGCAAACTGGGGCCCCCAGCACCACAGCCTGCCTGGCTCTCCATCAGAGACTGTTCACACCGCTCCCCAGCAGAGCCTGTTCACTCCGCTCCCCAGCAGAGTCTGTCTACACGGCTCCCCAGCACCACAGCCCAGCAAACCGGGCTCCCCAGCCCAGCTCACCGGGCTCCCCAGCACAGCACACGGGGCCCCCCAGCACCACAGCCCGCCTGGCTCCCCAGCAGAGCCTGTTCAAAATAGTCCCTAAGAGAGCCTGTCCAGACGGCTCACCAGCAGCACAGCCCAGCACACCGGGCTCCCCAGCACAGGACACAGGGGCCCCCAAAACAGCACACGGGGCCCCCGAGCACCAAAGCCCGCCTGCCTCTCCAGCAGAGCCTGTTCAAACCACTCGCCAGCAGAGCCTGTCCACACGGCTCCCCAGCAGCAGAGCCCAGCACACCGGGCTCCCCAGCCAACCTCACCGGACCCCCAGCACAGCACACGGGGCCCCCCAGCACCATAGCCCGCCTGGCTCTCCATCAAAGCCTGTTCACAGCGCTCCCCCAGCAGAGCCTGTCTTCACGGCTCCCCCTCACCACAGCCCAGCACACCGGGCTCCCCAGCCCAGCTCACCGGGCTCGCCAGCACAGCACAAGGGGGCCCTCAGCACCACAGCCCGGCTGACTCTCCATCAGAGCCTGTTCACACCGCTCCCCAGCAGAGCCTGTCCATACCGCTCGCCAGTACCACGGCCCTGTACACCGGGCTCCCCTGCACAGCACACGGGGCCCCCCAGCACCACAGCCCGCCTGGCTCTCCAGCAGAGCCGGTTCAAACCACTCGCCAGCAGAGCCTTTCCACACGGCTCCCCAGCAGCAGAGCCCAGCACACCGGTCTCCCCAGCCCACCTCACCGGGCCCACCAGCACAGCACACGGGGGCCCACACCATCACAGCCCGCCTAGCTCTCCATCAGAGCCTGTTTAACCCTCTCACCAGCAGAGCCTGTCCACACGGCTCCCCAGCACCACAGCCCACCACACCGGGCTCCCCAGCCAAGCTCAACCGGCCCCCCAGCACAGCACACGGGTCTTCCCAGCACCACAGCCCGCATGGCTCTCCATCAGAGCCTGTTCACTCCGCTCCCCAGCAGAGCCTGTCCACACGGATCCCCAGCACCAAAGCCCAGCACACCGGGCTCCCCAACACAGCACACGGGCCCCCCCAGCACAGCACACGGGGATAACCAGCACCACAGCCCGCCTGGCTCTCCATCAGAGCCTGTTCAACCCTCTCCCCAGCAGAGCATGTCCACATGGCTTCCCGGCACCACAGCCCAGCACACTGGGCTCCGAAGCCCAGCTCACTGGGCTCCCGAGTACAGCACACGGGAGCCCCAAGCACCACAGCCCGGCTGGCTCTCCATCAGAGCCTATTCACACCGCTCAACAGCACAGCCTGTCTACACACCTCCCAATCACAACAGCCCAGCACACAGGGATCCCCAGCCCAGCTCACCGGGCTCCTGAGCACAGCTCACGGGGGCCCCCAGCACCACAGACCGCCTGGCTCTCCATCAGGGCCTGTTCAAACCCCTCCGCAGCACAGCCTGTCTACACGGCTC
>JAMOIN010000317.1:0-55441 GCA_024666655.1 Dascyllus trimaculatus | reverse complement strand
ACAGGAGCTGACGGAGGCCGACAGGGAAGTTCTCCTGAGGCTGGGGAGGCTGGCCTTTGAACATCTGGAGAAAGGAAACATCATGTTCTACCAAGAAGACCTGGAGCAGTGTGGTCTGGATGTGACAGAGGCCTCGGTGTTCTCAGGAGTCTGTACACAGATCTTCAGAAGAGAGTGTGTGATGTTCCAGAAACCAGTCTACTGCTTTGTTCATCTGAGCATTCAGGAGTTCCTGGCTGCAGTCTACATGTTCCACTGTCACACCAGCAGGAACACTGAGGAGCTGAAGAAGTTCCTGGGAGAAGACTACATGAACTCATCCCTGGATGTTTTCCTGAACACAGTCATGTATAAATCCCTCAGAAGTAGAAATGGTCACCTGGACCTGTTTGTTCGCTTCCTTCATGGCCTCTCTGTGGAGTCCAACCAGAGACTCTTAGGAGGTCTGCTGGGTCGGACACAGAACCGTCCAGGAAAGATCCAGAGACTCTTAGGAGGTCTGCTGGGTCAGATAGAGAACCGTCCAGAAATGATCCAGAGAGTCATCAACAACCTGAAGGAGATGAACAGTTATGAAACGTCTCCAGACAGAAGCATCAACATCTTCCACTGTCTGATGGAGATGAAGGATCTCTCAGTCCATCAGGAGATCCAAGAGTTCCTGCAGTCAGGGAACAGATCAAAGAAGGAACTCTCTGAGATCCAGTGCTCAGCTCTGGCCTACATGCTGCAGATGTCAGAGGTTCTGGATGAGTTGGACCTGAAGAAGTACAGAACATCAGTGGAGGGACGACTCAGACTGATTCCAGCTGTGAGGAACTGCAGAAAGGCTCGGTGAGTCCAGATGTGATGAACATGATCAGTCAGTAGATCAGTGGTTCAGTTCTCCAGATGTTCTCTCCAGAACATGTCATTATTCTCAGAGCTCCACTGGTTTATTTCAAACTTGATGTCAGCTGAGTTCAGTCTCAGATGTTCTTGAGCTGCTTCAAACGCTGTGGAGAAGTAGATGTTTGATGTTGTGGTGTTTGAAGCTGATCAATCCATGAACAGTTTGTTGTTGTGGTTCTTCCTTTGGCTGATGGAGGAAACATGCAGATCTGCTGAGACACATGAAGAACTGTAAAGGTTCTGATGTGGAGGCAGTGAAGTTGTGATGACATGAGGAGGTTCTGAGATCAGTCTTCTGACCAGACCAACAGCTTTAATGTGATGATTTCACTCTGTAGAGTTTAACATCACATCTGGATGATGAACCAACATTTCTGAGCTCTGACACAAGTGATTGATGGATTATTGATGTCCCTGATGTCAGATGGATTTAATCAGTTTGACTTCTGAGCTTTTATTTCAGATTATTCTAGTTTGTATTGAATGAAACTGTATTGTTCTTTGTCATCAGTGCTCCATGTAATATTCAGTTTTTACCTTTCAGAGACTCAGAACTTGTTTCTGACATGTTCTGATTGATCAATAATACTTGTGAGGGTTGATGCCAATCATTTGAGTTGGACAAAGAGGACTTTTACTGGTACTTACAGATGGGCCTCTTGTTTTTCCAGGAAATAGGGAGCACTGATTGAGTTGAACACTGAAGAAGAACACAGATACTTATTGATGCGTACAATTCAGAACATTCTAAAGTCTCTGTAGACAAACTACATCGGGGTCTGACTTCAATGAACAACAATCAGCTGTCTGTAAAGCAACGCTGGGAAACAGATAGGAACATAGCATTAGCAGAAGGAGAGTGGCATCAAGCATGGTTAGCTCAGTGTTCCACCACTGGCTCCTTCTTTTGGACAGATTTCTTTTGGAAACATCTGATCCGTTCTTTCTAACAGCCTCCCAAAAGTCCTGGGCCCGTATTCACAAAGCATCCTAAGGCTAAAAGTAGCTCTTAGTGACGTCATTCTTTGAAAAATCTTAGAATTTCTCTAATTCCAAGATTTTTCTTAGAATTTTCCCTTGGTAAGATAAAAGTTATTCACAAAGCGTCTTAGGCCTTAAGAGAGCTCCTAAGGAGAGAAACTGTTAGGAGGAGGGAGGAGGACTTTTAAGAAGCCTAAGAGTGTCTTAAACAGACAAGATGGCAGAAAAACCGAGAGGAAGGAGAGATATTCTCTGTACGTTAAAAGACGTTTAAAAACAGTGATTTAATAACAAGCTATCGGCTCGATCGTGCAGAGATGATGTTTGTGGTTGACCTCATCAGGGATGAGTTTACTGTCACACCCAGCGCAGTAACGTAATTACTCCTGAGATGAAAGTCATCGCAACATTTATAACTGGCCACGGATAAAATGCACCAATGTTGCATTGATGACTTGGGTCTGTGACAACCATCTGTCAGCAGAGAGACCAGTCAGACCAGTCAGACCATTACGGTCTTTCACAGCCTCGTATCGTTGCGCAATTTATTAATTTCAATCTACGCTCTCTCTTGGGATTGCAGCACGTACCAGAGCTTCTCACATCAACCACAGGACCTGCTGACAGCTGAGTCTGAGTCCACCATTAATATCAAACATATGAAGTAGTAAATGACCAACATGGACAGTAAACATGACAATAAGCAAAACATAATAATCGGCATGTTAATGAGGTACGTTCAAACATTTGAAGCTGTGTCACAACTAATTTAATTTTGCCGATTTTCATCATGATGACATAAAATTAATGTCAAGATTACACATTTGTGAATACAGTCTAAGTTATGTGATCGGTTCATTTTACTGTCCATTCATTACGAGGAGGGCATTTTGTTTTGTCCTTCCCCCTTTTTGTACCAACCAATCACAGCCTTTAGACTGCATCACACCTATCAACAGGTCAACCACACCTCCTCACTAAGATAAAAGTTTGTGTCGCCTCCTTGCTCAGAGTTGCTCTCAGAAACTTCCTAAATCACTCTTAAGCTAAGATTCCTTGCTAGGAATTTTTAGGCTAAGTTAGGAGCTCTCTTAGAAAATTCTAAGACGCTTTGTGAATACGGGCCCAGATCTAGTGGGTCCCTGTGTTGTTGCTGGAGGGAGTGTGGATCGGCTTCAGCCGACCAGGCTCTCATCTTTAGCTCACGTCCACATATTCAGCCTTTCTGGAAGGGAGTGGGACATTTAAGATCAGAGACTCTGGACCTGAAAGCACATTTGTCTTTTCCTTTCCTCTAGCTGGGAAAAATCCCCAGTGATCTGTGTCAAAGAGACAAATAGCCTCTGGTAGGACAAAGATATTTATGGCTGCAGGCTAGAAAGCCAGAACAAAGTGCTGCTTCAGAGGACACCCCCACCACTGCCCTTCTTCTTCATATAATCAAGTCCATCAGCTCAGTGGAGAAGATGACATCCTCAGTGGGACTCCAGAAAGAGAAGGGGGATCAATACTGGGAAGAATGGGACTGCTGTAGCTCTCTGGACTCTTAACAATCACGTCTTTAGTTCTCTGAGTGAAGCTTTATGGAAACAGGAGCTTTGTACCTGGATCCTCCTGCCTTGGCTCACTGACATCTGTTTTTTCAGGCCTCAGCTGCTGGATTTTTGTTGTTGTTTATTGCAGAAAGTGAACAAATAAAACGTGTTCAACAAGTTTTTCTGAACCTCCAAAAGAAGGTTGAGGACCAAAGTTGAGCCAGTCGTCTGTCATCACATCACAATATGTCCTGGTGTTGATCTTTACTGGTGTCCAGGTGTGATGTTGTCCAGGATCAGTTCCATTGTGTAGCGTTTGACAGCAGACTGTAGATGTTCAGGGATGGAGGTGAAGCTGACAGCAGCAGGTCCACAGCAGAGACATCATCATCTTTGTACTGGAACTGTTGACTGAGCTCAACTCAGTCCCAACATCCTGAGTCTCAGTAGAAACTCTGAATGTTCTCAGCAGGAAGCAGGAAGTGTCCTCTCTCATCACAACATGTTCTATCATTTATGTGTCATGACAGACTTTCTAGATGTGGACTCTCAGAGATTCACTGTGAAGTCGTGGCCTCAGCTCTGAAGTCCAACCCCTCCCATCTGACTGAACTGGACCTGAGCTGGAACAAAGACCTGAAGGATTCAGGAGTGAAGCGTCTTTGTGATGGACTGAAGAGTCCAAACTGTAAACTGGAGACTCTCAGGTCAGTTCACTGACTGTTGGTGAATTTGTTCTCTTCACATTGTTGACTGAAGTTTTAGGTTTGCTTTGATAAATGTTGAGGATGTTTGTGAAAAGAGTCTGAAAACATTTTAGTTTGTTGAAGCGTCTGTGAATAAATGTCCTGATCAGCTGACTGCAGGAATCCAAGATGGAGGACAGAATCCACAGTCCTGCTGTGTGTCTGAATGTAAAGCTGATGTGAAAGTGATGTGAGGCTTCAGCAGTCTGACTTCCACACATCCAGTCAGGATGTTTGTGTTTCCACAGTGTTTGTGCTGCAGTGGAGCCTCAGGAACTCAGAGAGACACATCTGATGGATCATCACTGATCTGATCCACTTCTTTTATTCTTTATTCAGATTGATGTACTGCAGGTTGTCAGAGATCAGCTGTGATTCTCTGGTCTCAGCTCTGAAGTCCAACCCCTCCCATCTGGAACATCTGGACCTGAGTGGAAACGACCTTCATGATCCAGGAGTGAAACATCTGTGTGGTTTTGTGGAGAGTCCAGACTGCAGCCTGAAGACTCTGAGGTCAGACATCATGTTTAGTTTGTGTGCTGAGATGAATGTGATGTAAAGTTGTGGTGACACTAAGCTGCAGCCATCAGGCTGATCTTCTACTGATCCACACTGAGGATCTTCATGCTGACGTCTGCTTTCTTCTTCTCTCTTTAGTCCTTTGACTGTGGAACACAAATGTTGAGCTGCACATTAGAAAGAACCAGAACCAGAACCAGAACCATCCTCCAGTGAACTGACAGCAGAACCTAGCGTTAGCTTTCCATCATTGATGAAGCTGTCATATGGAGCTAAACCAGACAGAACAGGTCGTCACTGAAACAACAGTTTGGCTTTTTGAAGGTTTCTAATGTGATTTTATTGATTTATTTTGACTTATTTATTTCAATACACAGATAAAACATCCAACTTAGGAGATGCTTTTCAGTTCCACCTCATTTTCTCCTGACATCCTAGCGTGCCATCTGACCAGACCACTACACATCCATGTCCACATGAGGACCCACACCCTTTCCTTCCTACCTACCTTAGATAACACAGACTCACCTACATGCCTGTAGCAACATTTCCCATCTACTACCACATGGAGCCACTGGAAGTCCTTTAACGTGACTTTAAATCACAATCTTCAGGGTTTTTCTTCATGTCTCTGTTTTAGCTCCATACAAATCCAGCAGCACCAGAGTCCTGGTTGAAATGTGTCCATGGTTCCAGAACATGAAGGTCTTCTAGAGTCTGGAGCCTGGTCTTGTCCTGGTTTCCTTCCTGTGTGTTTCTGTGACTCTGAGCAGGAAGTGAAATAAATGTCCGAGTGTTTTTCCTGGTGTTTGCTGCTCAGCATCAGTTTGTATGGATGGAGCCGCTGGTGGAGCTGCAGAGTTTCAGAGCTGAAGTCACTCCGTGTTGATTGGAGCAGCAGCATGTTGTCATTAATATGAATGAGAGCTCTTCTTCTCTGGTTCTGTTGGACTGTTGGAAGCTGCTTCCTGTTGGCTTCAGCTGTTTGGAGTTTCCATTTGATCAACTTGTACATTGTGAAGCTTCTTCAGCTCTGAACACATGATGGACCTCTGGATGGTTTCAACAAGGAACTCTGTCTCCTCAACTCACTTCTTTTATTCTTTATTCAGTTTGTGGAACTGCAGTTTGTCAGAGATCAGCTGTGATTCTCTGGCCTCAGCTCTGAAGTCCAACCCCCCCCATCTGGAACATCTGGACCTGAGCTACAACGACCTGAAGGATCCAGGAGTGAAACATCTGTGTGGTTTTGTGGAGAGTCCAGACTGCAGCCTGAAGACTCTGAGGTCAGTTCACTGACTGTCTGTTACTGTTGTAGATCTGATGTGTTTAATGACGACTGAAGCTCATCTATGTTCCAACAGAACTTCCATCCATGAAGCTGTAAATCTGCTCTGGGCCACATTTTCTGTTTGTGTCCTAAATTCAGTTTGTTGAGACCAAAGTGGAGTGTTTGTATCAGGAAGTGTAGAAAATGTTCCTGTTGGTTGTTGAAGGAAATGAATGTTTGTAATTAGAGCTGAAGAGTCACATGTGGATCCAGAAGATCCTCTGAACTCAGATCAGTTAGAAGAGACTAAGTTTACTGAGAGAAGCAGAAATATTTCTTTGCTTTGTTCAGTTCAATGTGATTTGACTGATCATGTCTGATCACTGATATTGATCCTAAACACACAAACACACTGACACATGCAGACAGATGAAGGCAGACCTGCAGGTGAAGAACACATCTGATGGATCATCACTGATCTGATCCACATCTTTTATTCTTTATTCAGATTGAGGTGGTGCAGTTTGTCAGAGATCAGCTGTGATTCTCTGGTCTCAGCTCTGAAGTCCAACCCCTCCCATCTGAACCATCTGGACCTGAGTCAGAACAATCTGAAGGATCCAGGAGTGAAACATCTGGAGGATCTTGTGGAGAGTCCAGACTGCAGCCTGAAGACTCTGAGGTCAGTAGAAGGTTCCAGTCAGTCAGTTTTCTACTAAACAGTCAGTATCAGAGCAAAGATCCAGTGTCTCCTGTAAACCTGCAGCTTGTCAGTGAAGCTGTGAAGCAGAATGGAGACAGACTCCAGGACTGGACAGGAACACAGAGACAGCAGTCAGCCAATCAGAGGAGCCACAAGCTGGTTGTCATCATGTGTTTGAGTGGATGTGAAGCCCACTGTTGTTGTTGTGTTGATGTGTTGAGGACATGAAGCTGATTCCAGCTGACAGCCTTCCAGATGTGCACAGACAGTGGTCCTCCTCCATCAGAGTGTCCATCACATCTGATCTGACTGCTTGTTGTCTCATGTCAACAGTGATCAGCTGATCAGGTCCTGCTGCTCTTTATACTGATGATCAGCTGATCAAACTCATTGATCTCCTCTGGTCTCTCTTCTTCTCTCTGCAGATGGAAGCCTTGATGCTGATCAGGACGGTGTCTGTTGGAGAGGATGAAGTGTGTCCTGATGATCCAGAGGTTGAAGCATCAGCAGCAGCTGGTGTGTAGAGACTCTGACTGGTCCATGTTACTGGGAGGTGGACTGGGAACCAGTGTAAAGTGTGTTGTTCCCACTGTGTAGTTTAGTGCTGCAGCTCCACACTGTGGATGATGGAGAAGTTCAGTTGATGTAGACATGATCCGTTGGAGGCTGATGTCCGGTTCAGAGGGCAGCCTACATGTCAGAGTGTCAGGAAGTTTCAGGATGTTTGTGTCAGAGCAGGATTCTAGTTGAGTGGACTTTCTATTTCCAGCTGCAGTCCAACTGGTTCAGCTTCTCTACCTGCAACACATTGAGCTGATGACAACAAAGAGTCCTGGAAACATGTGGCTGATGAATGAAAGCCCTCCGATAGGGTCCCAGCTGGAAGAGTTGTGTCATATCACTGTTAGATTTCCTGTCATCTCATCAACAGGCAGCAAACAGCGGCTGGTTCATGAACACAGACTCTGGTTCTGAGCTGGAGATCCACATCTGATCCTCTCTGACTGACATCTGCCCACCTGGAGCCTCACTTCCAGGTTTTCATGTGTTTCTGGGAGTTTTCCAGCGTCGTCTTTTAGCTTTGTGCTTCTGCTAGCATCACCTGATTGTTGGTAATAATCCAGTGGAAGCTTTTTAACACATGTATGAACCATAATCCTGACTCATGTGGTCGCTAACAATAAGAGCCTTTAACCTTTAAATAAAGTCTGTCTTCTCTTCTGTTGGAGCTGATGGTTGTCATGACTTTGGTTGAACTTGTTTTCCTCCAGTGAAACATCCGAGGGATAAACACCACTAACCGTCCATCAGCTGCTCTTTTACAGCTCAGTCCATGTTTTCCTCTTTACTTTATTCATGTATGTATCATGGCTCATTTATTGTGGCCACTGATTGCTTCATTTCTACCAGATCATTTCCAGACGCTGCAGTTAAAGTTCTGTCACATGTGTGGAAACTCTGAAATGTAACAGCGCCCTCTGGTGGTCACACTTCATCACTACATCGATTTCTATTTTACTGTTGAATTCCTTCACCAGAAGTCCTACATTGAAGCACTTCCACGTTTTGGCCACCAGAGGACAGGAAATCACACATTCTTTATTGATGTATTTTCAACGTAAACCAGAAACTGACTCCATCAAGCTCTGTGATGTCACTGATATCTACATTAGATGTAAAGATGGACAGCTTAGTTTACACCACAGATCCTCCTGACTCTTCCACATATCTTTGTCTGATATTTACATTTGTTTAGTGGTCTTAAACATTAAAGTGGGGAATATGTGCATCAACATGAAGAATTTGAGAAGGAGGCAAATACTTTTTCACGGCACTGTATATTAGAGTACCTCAGTCTTTCTTCTTTAGTTTGACAAAAAAATTAAATAAATAAATAAACTAATAACTGGTAGTTATTAGTGTGTGTTGCCCCTAAACGTAATAACTGATTGTTATTTGTGTGTGTCCCCCTAAACCTTATAACTGGTTGTTATTAGTGTGTGTCCCCCTAAACCTTATAACTGGTTGTCATTAGTGTGTGTCCCCCTAAACCTTATAACTGGTTGTTATTAGTGTGTGTCCCCCTAAACCTGATAAGTGGTCGTTATTAGTGTGTGTCCCTCTAGACCTTATAACTGGTTAATAGTGTGTGTCCCCCTAAACCTAATAAGTGGTCTTTATTAGTTCGTGTCCCCCCTAAACCTTATAACTGGTTGTTATTAGTGTGTGTCCCCCTAAACCTGATAAGTGGTCTTTATTAGTTCGTGTCCCCCCTAAACCTAATAACTGGTTGTCATTAGTGTGTGTCCCCCTAAACCTAATAACTGGTTGTTATTAGTGTGTGTCCCCCTAAACCTGATAAGTGGTCGTTATTAGTGTGTGTCCCTCTAAACCTAATAACTGGTTGTTATTAGTGTGTGTCCCCCTAAACCTGATAAGTGGTCGTTATTAGTGTGTGTCCCCCTTAAACCTAATAAGTGGTCTTTATTAGTTCGTGTCCCCCCTAAACCTTATAACTGGTTGTTATTAGTGTGTGTCCCCCTAAACCTGATAAGTGGTCTTTATTAGTTCGTGTCCCCCCTAAACCTTATAACTGGTTGTTATTAGTGTGTGTCCCCCTAAACCTTATAACTGGTTGTTATTAGTGTGTGTCCCCCTAAACCTGATAAGTGGTCTTTATTAGTTCGTGTCCCCCCTAAACCTTATAACTGGTCGTTATTAGTGTGTGTCCCCCTAAACCTAATAACTGGTTGTTATTAGTGTGTGTCCCCCTAAACCTAATAAGTGGTCGTTATTAGTGTGTGTCCCTCTAAACCTAATAACTGGTTGTTATTAGTGTGTGTCCCCCTAAACCTGATAAGTGGTCTTTATTAGTTGTGTCCCCCCTAAACCTAATAACTGGTTGTTATTAGTGTGTGTCCCCTAAACCTAATAACTGGTTGTTATTAGTGTGTGTCCCTCTAAACCTTATAACTGGTTGTTATTAGTGTGTGTCCTTAAACCTAACAAGTGGTCGTTATTATTGTGTGTTACCCTTAAAACCTAATCCCCTCTAAACCTTATAACTGGTTGTTATTAGTGTGTGTCCCCTAAACCTAATAACTGGTTAATAGTGTGTGTCCCTCTAAACCTTATAACTGGTTGTTATTAGTCCGTGCCCCCCCTAAACCTAATACCTGGTTATTAGTATGTGTCCCTCTAAACCTTATAACTGGTTGTTGTTAGTGTGTGTCCCATTATTGTGTGTCCCCATTAAACCTAATAACTGGTTGTTATTAGTCCGTGCCCCCCCTAAACCTAATAACTGGTTGTTATTAGTGTGTGTCCCTCTAAACCTAATAACTGGTTGTTATTAGTGTGTGTCCCCCTAAACCTAATAACTGGTTGTGATTAGTGTGTGTCCCCCTAAACCTGATAAGTGGTCGTTATTAGTGTGCGTCCCTCTAGACCTTATAACTGGTTAATAGTGTGTGTCCCTCTAAACCTTATAACTGGTTGTTATTAGTGTGTGTCCCCTAAACCTAATAACTGGTTAATAGTGTGTGTCCCTCTAAACCTTATAACTGGTTGTTATTAGTGTGTGTCCCCTAAACCTAATAACTGGTTAATAGTGTGTGTCCCTCTAAACCTTATAACTGGTTGTTGTTAGTGTGTGTCCCTCTAAACCTAACAAGTGGTTGTTATTCTTGTGTGTCCCCCTTAAACCTAATAACTGGTTGTTATTAGTCCGTGCCCCCCCTAAACCTAATAACTGGTTGTTATTAGTGTGCGTCCCTCTAAACCTTATAACTGGTTGTTATTAGTGTGTGTCCCCTAAACCTAATAACTGGTTGTTATTAGTGTGTGTCCCTCTAAACCTTATAACTGGTTGTTATTAGTGTGTGTCCCTCTAAACCTAACAAGTGGTCGTTATTATTGTGTGTCCCCCTTAAACCTAATAACTGGTTGTTATTAGTCCGTGTCCCCCCTAAACCTAATACCTGGTTATTAGTATGTGTCCCTCTAAACCTTATAACTGGTTGTTATTAGTGTGTGTCCCCTAAACCTAATAACTGGTTAATAGTGTGTGTCCCTCTAAACCTTATAACTGGTTGTTATTAGTGTGTGTCCCCTAAACCTAATAACTGGTTAATAGTGTGTGTCCCTCTAAACCTTATAACTGGTTGTTATTAGTCCGTGCCCCCCCTAAACCTAATACCTGGTTATTAGTATGTGTCCCTCTAAACCTTATAACTGGTTGTTGTTAGTGTGTGTCCCTCTAAACCTAACAAGTGGTTGTTATTATTGTGTGTCCCCATTAAACCTAATAACTGGTTGTTATTAGTCCGTGCCCCCCCTAAACCTAATAACTGGTTGTTATTAGTGTGTGTCCCTCTAAACCTAATAACTGGTTGTTATTAGTGTGTGTCCCCCTAAACCTAATAACTGGTTGTGATTAGTGTGTGTCCCCCTAAACCTGATAAGTGGTCGTTATTAGTGTGCGTCCCTCTAGACCTTATAACTGGTTAATAGTGTGTGTCCCTCTAAACCTTATAACTGGTTGTTATTAGTGTGTGTCCCCTAAACCTAATAACTGGTTAATAGTGTGTGTCCCTCTAAACCTAACAAGTGGTCGTTATTATTGTGTGTCCCCCTTAAACCTAATAACTGGTTGTTATTAGTCCGTGTCCCCCTTAAACCTAATAACTGGTTAATAGTATGTGTTCTTCTAAACCTAATAAGTGGTCGTTATTAGTGTGTGTCCCCTCTGAACCCAATAAGTATCACTCTGTCGACACCTGAACTGACCTGGAACATTTTGCCTGTGATAGTCTGATAACACTCTCAGCAGCAGTCCATGACAAGTGCAGACATATGTTGTTATTTTTGTGCCTCGTTTACAAGCAACTAATACAAAGTTTGGAGCACAAAAATGTGTTTTGCAAGAGCTCAAAACTACATATTGTGTAAAGTTATAATCCAGCGAAAAAGAACGCAGTTTGAGTGAACAACTATCAATAACATGCTCAAGAAATTATTTTTCATGCTTGCTGAATACACATAAGCGAGCATTTACAATATTTTTCTTCAGTTTCCCCTGCTCCCCGTGCTCCTCTCTCTCTTGGTCTTGCACTGCCTTTGCTCTCAACTCTGCTCGTAGCTCGCTCAACATGACACAGCGTTACAATGTGCCACAAAGTCAACCAATCAGGAGTCGGACAGGGCAAATTCTGATTGGCTGTTTCGGTATCCAATGGGACCAGACTTGTGTGGACTTGGGGAAGCAACGTTTCCCATAATGCATTTCGCTCCAACTGGCGTCAAAGACCGAGGAGAAAACTTTTAACGGTGATACAAGTTTTTAGTACATACTGCTGTTATTGTGTCACAAAATGTAGTTTTGAGATTATTTGAGGCGTGAAAGTGGTTGTATAAACGTCAAATCTGAGATCAATTTTTCAGATAAAGTCTGCTTAAACATTTATTCCAACAATTTCAGAGATGTGAGTGTCCCGGTTAGACCGCTACCACAGGGAGGTCAGCGCTCACAGTAGCCCGCTGACATCAGCCTTATCTGGGCTGGACTTTCTGAAATTTGCCGCCAGCTCTGACGGTTCTGTAGCGGTTAAACGGGGATGTCAGCAATTTTACGGGTTTCTAACCGTCACACTTTGGCATCACAGCATAGTTTTTATTGTTCATCATTTGTATGTTGTTATTTAATGCTGTACCTGATCACTGACGTTGTACTTCTGAATGACTGTCTTGTCTTCATTACCTGTAGTATGACTATTGTCATGGTCCCGGATTCAGCCCTGTCTCTCTCCCTCTTTATTCCTCTTTTCTTCTCCCTTTCTCTCTCCCCCCTCTGCTTTGCTTTCCACCTCTCTCTCTCTCACTCAGCCCTGCCTTCCCTCACTTTCATTCCTGCTCTTCCTGCACCCTGATTACTTTCATTCCAGACAGCTGCGAACAACCACTCACCTGCCAGTAATCACCACCTTCAACAAAAGCCAGGTTCTTTCACCAAAACTCTGCCAGACTATAAAACCATTCTACCCCGGTTCACAGTCTGTCTCCGTCAGTCATTTGCCTGCTTTCCCCGAGCTTCTTCTGTTTGTCGTCTGTTTCCTGTTGTTCTCAGATAAGTTTTTGTATTTTGTGTAAATGCTGTTTCTGTTGCCTTGTTTGTTAACTTCTCCTTTGTTCTGTCATGGGTGTTTTGAGTTTAGTATGTTTGCACGTTTTGTCTTAGTTGTTTTTGTGTGGTGTTCTTGATTTTGCCCTTGGGGGTTTGTTTAGAGTTTTAGTTGATTTTTGTTGTTCGCTAGCTTTTGTATTTGTCTTGCTTTCCCCGGAGTTCAGTTCTTCTGTATTGCTGTCAGTTTTGTGTGGTTTCTATGTTTAGTTATTCTAGTCGTAGTAAGTAAGTTAAGTTCTTCTTGGATTCCCTTTTTGTTGTTTTGTTTTTGTAAGGTTTTGTTGTTTTTGTATGTTTCTTAAGAAGCTTTGTTTTGGTTAAGTCTGTACTGCATGTTGGTTTTATTTCCTTGTTAAAGTAAATCCTCAGTTGACTATCAGTAAGTCCGTCTGTCCTGTGTCTGCTCGAGGGTTCTCTGACCCCCCCCTGTAACAACTATGTTCTTTTCTAATGACTGTAACTGGATTTAAGCAATATTCTCTTGGAGGGTTAGCTGAAGAAACCCAGATCCTCACTGGCTGCTGGAGACTCCACAGACAGAACATCAGCAGCTCCATCCGTGGACCTTCAGCAGCATCTGGACCAGCCTGATGGAGTTAATGGAGCCTGAAGGCTGATCAGCTCCACTGGAGAACATCAAGAGGAGGAGAGGCGTCATGTTTTTAATCTGTCCATGTGTTTTATAAGAGACTGTAGTCCTGTAATCAAATGAAGCCTCTTAAATCCAATCATTAAATATCTTTTCAACTGTATTGTAAATATTAGTTGTTGAAACCAGAATGAAATGTTCCTCTAATCTGACCTGTTGGATCAGACGCTGCTTCTGTTTGAAAGGTTTCTGTTCTATTAGCTGACAGGCAGAGGAAGAGCTCACCTGGAAGAGCTCACCTTTGGTTGGCTGCTGTCCCTCCCCCCTCCTCCCTCATCCCGACTCAAGCGGTCCAGGCAGATGTCCTCCCTCCCTGAGCCTGGTTCTGCCAGAGGTTTTTCTTCCCCTCCCTGTCCTAGGGGGGTTTTGGTTCCTTCCCACGGTCGCTGACTGCTGCTCAGAGGGAATCCAAATGCAGCTATGGACTGTTGGGTTTTAATCTGCTGACTGGTTGCTTTATAAAATGTCAGGAAACAGTGAAAGCTCTGAAAACTGGAACCAGAACAGACGTGAGACTTCTCCACGTGTGGTTCTGAGCTGAACTTGTGCTCTTATGAATGTGGACTTTCTCCAGAGTTGATCTCAGAACGTCTCTGTATGATGCTGTGATTTCAGAGCACAGAGACTCAGAGATCCACAGAGATGAGAGAAGCTGCAGCACCAACACACCACCAGCAGATGGAGCTCTGCCTCCATGTCTCCACAGGTATCCTCAGCTTCAGGAGTCACTGAGTCCTTTCACTAAAGTACTGCACAGAGCTGAGTGTTACTGCACTGCTCTGGTTGGACAGTTTGAGTTCCTGATGAAGAACAAAACGTGATCAGGTTCTAAGATGTGAAGCGTTGGTCTGAATAAAAGCAGAAGACATGAAGAAGAAGCAGCTGAAAGGAGCTCCATGAACATTAAAGAGGTCTGAGGACAGGAAGTCTGATGGATGTTCAGTGAACCTCAGTGTGTGTCATGTCATGTGATGTGTGTGTCTGCAGCGTGTTGTGTGGACGAGTGTTTGATGGCTGCAGGTTGATGAGCTCAGAGATAAAGTGGACTGTGAGGCCACACAGCGACTGTCTGTGGTGGAGACGCTGAACTTCAGGCCCATAGAGACGGTGGACAGCTCTGGAGGTTCCACTGCATCACAGCTGTGGTCCTGTGGAGTTCTGGTGTCACTGTGAAGAGCTCAGGTTCACTGGTCACACCTGAGAGAGTCTGATCCAATGAGAGGAAACCTGTGGATCGAGTGGCAGCGTTCTTCTGTCAGTGGTGGAACAACGACTGCAGCAGCAACGTGTCTGATAGATAAATGTGTGTTCAGCTGATCAGAACGTCTGTTGAAGGCAGGAAACCACACAGCTGGGTGGAGTCATGTGATTCACAGGAAACAGAAGAGGAACAGCTCTGAGTGATTCAAGGAAATGACAGAGTTCAGACTCCATTTTAGCGTCAACAGAGGAGGAGAACAAGGTGAGTGTTGGTCCAACATTATGACTGTTCTGCTGTCAGAAAACAAGGATGAGCCTCTGAACCTTGTTCCTGTTCTGTTCTGGGTGTTCTTATATCACAGGAGTGTTTTCATGCTGACTGCTGAGGAGCTTCTATCTGCTGAAATGATCTTTACTAGAACACTTTCACTTTCTCCTCCATTTTAAACTGGGCAGATATTTAAAGCTGTCATTAACTAGAGGTGTGTTGGTGCAGCAGAGACCAGGTCCAGAAGAAGGAACCACTGCTGGGTCCACCTTCATAAACTGGATGTGGAAGTGTTTAAACCACTTCCTGAACTCACAGTCAGTGTTGCTGGTTTTCCTCTCAGACTGACTCAAGTCCTCAAGATGAGTGTTTGTGAGGAGGAGGAGGAGTTTCCAGCCTCCAGCCGTCTGTCTATGAAGAGTGACCGGTCCAAAGAAAGACCTCCAGAGTTCAGTGAAGAACCTGGACCCTCAGACTCAAAGTAAGAACACATGAACAAACCTTTACACCTCATTTAGTTGACGCTCCTTTGTGTTGTTAGATGTCAGTAACTAGAGGTGTGTTGGTGCAGCAGAGACCAGGTCCAGAAGAAGGAACCACTGCTGGGTCCACCTTGATAAACTGGATGTGGAAGTGTTTAAATCACTTTGTAGGACAGTTTTCCAGCAGAATGAAGAGTCTGACGTGTCAGAGATCAGCTGTAGACGTCTGGGCTTGTTAGCAGACGTGGAATCTAAGAGTCAGGAAAGTCAATATTCAGAGTGGAGTTTGTAAATGCAGTGAAGAGAATGAGTGAAGGCTTCATGTGGGGGTCAGATGGATCCTGCAGTGGGACGTGATGTTTGCTGTGGTCACAGTAAAGAAGAAACAGACAGTTCTGTTGTGATTGATGTGAACAGAAATATGTTTGTGTTTGAGCAGACAGAGAGCAGAGTTTCCAGCCTCCAGCCGTCTGTCTATGAAGAGTGACTGGTCCAAAGATCATCCTCCAGTCTTCAGAGAAGAACCTGGACCCTCAGACTCAAAGTAAGAAAGTGTTTGTGCTGTAAAGTGACCTGATGAAGATGATGGTTTAGGATGGAGGAAGATGCTCTGCTGAAACAGTCACACAGTGGTCAGAATGCAGAACTCTTCCAGACTGAGGTGGATCCTGGTCTGGGTTTTAGAACCAGAAGTTCTGATGGTGTTTCTGTGGTAGAACACCTGAGAACCTCTGGTTCTCTGTTTCCACTCAGTATTCAAACATGTTCAGCCCAATGTTGACGTCCCCGTAAAGACTGTCAGAGTGAGACAGAGTGTTCTCCACATGTGTGCTTGATGTTGTGGTTGGTCTTGGTGGGTTCCTGGTTCTCATGATCCACATGTTTGAAATGAAAGCTGAACACTGTGAGTCTGAGGCTGCTGCTCTCACACAGTTTAACATCATTTGTACTGTGAGTTCAAAGTGAAGCAGAGTGACGGTAGAAGAGTGAAGACCAGGAGCAGCTGTCTGTGATGGAAGGCTGTTACTGTGAAGCTGCTGCTCAAAGGGTTGAGTTTGTATTAACAGCAAACTGCAGGCAGATCAGTCAGAGTGGAATCAGACAGCTGGTAGGAAAGAAGTGAGTGGAGTTAGTAATAAAGGAAGCAGCTGGACTCAGACAGAACAGTAGCCTCACTCTGACTGTTCTCTGGGAGCATCTGAGCTTCACTGTTGGTCACATGTGGATGTTGTTCTCCAGATGATCTGAGTGATGAATCAATGTGTTGACAGAGTGATGAAGAGGAGGGGAGCTTCTGAGGAGGAGCAGCCGTCCTGCTGTGCTTCATGTCAGGACGTCCTGAAGGATCCAGTCTCTACCAGCTGTGGACACTGGTTGTGCAGACAGTGCATCACCTCATACTGGGACCAGTCTGCTCCATCAGGACACTCCTCCTGTCCCCAGTGTGGAAAAAGACCCAGAAGCAGAGCTGGACTGGAGACAGTCAGTCAGAGCAGCTGTGGACAAAGTAAGACTGAACATGTGCTGATGGACTGATGTGTGAAAAGTGACCTTGTTGTTGTGTTGTGTTGTCCACACATGAAAGGTTGGTGTGTTTGTTTGTGTGGTCTGTGAGCAGATGCTGGTCTGGAGGAGGTTCTGCAGGAACATAAGATGAGTGTGAGGAGGAGATGTGAACATGTGACTGAAGGAAGTGATGAAACAGGAGGTGGAACCCTCCTCAACAGGGTCTACACTGAGCTGTACATCACAGAGGGACACAGTGGAGAGGCTGATAGCCAACATGAGGTGAGGCAGCTGGAGACGGCTTCCAAGAAGAGCCTCCATGACACTCCCATCAAGTGCCAGGACATCTTCAAAGCCTTCCCTGAGCAGCAGACAGCCATCAGAGTGGTCCTGACCAACGGCGTGGCTGGCGTGGGAAAAACCTTCTCAGTGAGGAAGTTCAGTCTGGACTGGGCAGAGGGCCGAGAAAACCAAGATGTCAGTGTGGTGGTTGTGCTTCCGTTCAGGGAGCTGAACCTGATCAGAGATGAGCAGCACAGTCTTCTGACGCTGCTCCATGTCTTCCATCCAGCATTACAGAAGGTGACAGCAGAGAAGCTGGCTGTCTGGAAACTGTTGTTCATCTTTGACGGTCTGGATGAAAGCAGACTTTCACTGGACTTCACCAACAGGGAGGTTGTGTCTGACGTCAGCCACAAGTCATCGCTGGACGTCCTGCTGACAAACCTCATCCAGGGGAATCTGCTTCCCTCGGCTCTGGTCTGGATCACTTCCCGCCCTGCGGCAGCCAATCAGATCCCTCCTGAACATGTGGACAGGTTGACAGAAGTACGAGGCTTCACCGACCACCAGAAGGAGGAGTACTTCAGGAGGAGGTTCAGTGATGAAGAGCTGTCCACAAGAATCATCTCCCACATGAAGACATCCAGGAACCTCCACATCATGTGTGGACTCCCAGTGTTCTGCTGGATCACTGCTGCAGTTCTGGAGCACATGTTGAGCACAGAGCAGAGAGGAGAGCTGCCCAAGACCCTGACCGACATGTTCTCACATTTCCTGCTGGTTCAGACACACAGGAAGAAGCTCAAGTACCATGAGGGACATGAGACCAGTCCACAGGAGCTGACGGAGGCCGACAGGGAAGTTCTCCTGAGGCTGGGGAGGCTGGCCTTTGAACATCTGGAGAAAGGAAACATCATGTTCTACCAAGAAGACCTGGAGCAGTGTGGTCTGGATGTGACAGAGGCCTCGGTGTTCTCAGGAGTCTGTACACAGATCTTCAGAAGAGAGTGTGTGATGTTCCAGAAACCAGTCTACTGCTTTGTTCATCTGAGCATTCAGGAGTTCCTGGCTGCAGTCTACATGTTCCACTGTCACACCAGCAGGAACACTGAGGAGCTGAAGAAGTTCCTGGGAAAGAAATACAACTCATCCCTGGATGTTTTCCTGAACAGGGTCATGAATAAATCCCTCAGCAGTAGAAATGGTCACCTGGACCTGTTTGTTCGCTTCCTTCATGGCCTCTCTGTGGAGTCCAACCAGAGACACTTAGGAGGTCTGCTGGGTCGGACAGAGAACCGTCCAGAAATGATCCTGAGACTAGTAGGAGGTCGGCTGGGTCGGACAGAGAACCATCCAGAAATGATCCAGAGAGTCATCAAGAACTTGAAGAAGATGAACAGTCATGAAACGTCTCCAGACAGAAGCATCAACATCTTCCACTGTCTGATGGAGATGAAGGATCCCTCAGTCCATCAGGAGATCCAAGAGTTCCTGCAGTCAGAGAACAGATCAGAGAAGGAACTCTCTGTGTTCCACTGCTCAGCTCTGGCCTACATGCTGCAGATGTCAGAGGTTCTGGATGAGTTGGACCTGGACAAGTACAGAACATCAGATGAGGGACGACGGAGACTGATTCCAGCTGTGAGGAACTGCAGAAAGGCTTGGTGAGTCCAGATGTGATGAACATGATCAGTCAGTAGATCAGTGGTTCAGTTCTCCAGATGTTCTCTCCAGAACATGTCATTATTCTCAGAGCTCCACTGGTTTATTTCAAACTTGATGTCAGCTGAGTTCAGTCTCAGATGTTCTTGAGCTGCTTCAAACGCTGTGGAGAAGTAGATGTTTGATGTTGTGGTGTTTGAAGCTGATCAATCCATGAACAGTTTGTTCTTGTGGTTCTTCCTTTGGCTGATGGAGGAAACATGCAGATCTGCTGAGACACATGAAGAACTGTAGAGGTTCTGATGTGGAGGCAGTGAAGTTGTGATGACATGAGGAGGTTCTGAGATCAGTCTTCTGACCAGACCAACAGCTTTAATGTGATGATTTCACTCTGTAGAGTTTAACATCACATCTGGATGATGAACCAACATTTCTGAGCTCTGACACAAATGATTGATGGATTATTGATGTCCCTGATGTCAGATGGATTTAATCAGTTTGACTTCTGAGCTTTTATTTCAGATGATTCTAGTTTGTATTGAATTAAACTGTATTGTTCTTTGTCATCAGTGCTCCATGTAATATTCAGTTTCTACCTTTCAAACACTCAGAACTTGTTTCTGACATGTTCTGATTGATCAATAATGCTTGTAAAGATTTAAACATGACTTTACCTGACAGTGATGAGATGATGTTGATGCTGTAACAGTGGTTTGGTTTCTCAGCTAGAGAATAATCTTGAGGTCAGTGAAGTGATTCAGTCACTGGTCCAACAGTTTGTATCTGAAGCTCGTTAACTTGGACATGAGGCTCCGTAAACTACTGATCCTACAAAGACTGAAGCTGCAGAGTGAGTTGAACTGAGTCATGGAGCATCTGATTGGTTCTGAACTCAGCTGTTCTCTCTAAAGAGGGAAGTGGTGTTCCAGAGTCCAGACTTTACATCTGTACTGATGTTCAGTCACTCAGAGAGAAAGTCTGGTGTTCTCTGTCTGGTTGCTGCAGAGAAGAGTCGTATGAGGAAATGTTCAGAGATGTGAATCTATCAGAGCAGAACGGTACAAGTCAGACTGTTTCCACAGATCTGATCCACTCAGAGTCAGAGTTCTGTTTTTTAATGCTACAAACCTGAGAACATGTTTGTGTTGAAATAATTCAGCCTCAGTGGTTTGTTCTTTGTGTTTGTGCTCAACAAGTTTTTCAGAAGCTCCAAAAGAAGGTTGAGGACCAAAGTTGACCCAGTCGTCTGTCATCACATCACAATATGTCCTGGTGTTGATCTTTACTGGTGTCCAGGTGTGATGTTGTCCAGGATCAGTTCCATTGTGTAGCGTTTGACAGCAGACTGTAGATGTTCAGGGATGGAGGTGAAGCTGACAGCAGCAGGTCCACAGCAGAGACATCATCATCTTTGTACTGGAACTGTTGACTGAGCTCAACTCAGTCCCAACATCCTGAGTCTCAGTAGAAACTCTGAATGTTCTCAGCAGGAAGCAGGAAGTGTCCTCTCTCATCACAACATGTTCTATCATTTATGTGTCATGACAGACTTTCTAACTGTGACCTCTCAGAGATTCACTGTGAAGTCGTGGCCTCAGCTCTGAAGTCCAACCCCTCCCATCTGACTGAACTGGACCTGAACTACACCAACCTGAAGGATTCAGGAGTGAAGCGTCTTTGTGATGGACTGAAGAGTCCAAACTGTAAACTGGAGACTCTCAGGTCAGTTCACTGACTGTTGGTGAATTTATTCTCTTCACATTGTTGACTGAAGTTTTAGGTTTGCTTTGATAAATGTTGAGGATGTTTGTGAAAAGAGTCTGAAGACATTTTAGTTTGTTGAAGCGTCTGTGAATAAATGTCCTGATCAGCTGACTGCAGGGATCCAAGATGGAGGACAGAATCCACAGTCCTGCTGTGTGTCTGAATGTAAAGCTGATGTGAAAGTGATGTGAGGCTTCAGCAGTCTGACTTCCACACATCCAGTCAGGATGTTTGTGTTTCCACAGTGTTTGTGCTGCAGTGGAGCCTCAGGAACTCAGAGAGACACATCTGATGGATCATCACTGATCTGATCCACATCTTTTATTCTTTATTCAGATTGAGGACCTGCAGTTTGTCAGAGATCAGCTGTGATTCTCTGGCCTCAGCTCTGAAGTCCAACCCCTCCCATCTGGAACATCTGGACCTGAGTGACAACAACCTGAAGGATCCAGGAGTGAAACATCTGTGTGGTTTTGTGGAGAGTCCAGACTGCAGCCTGAAGACTCTGAGGTCAGTTCACTGACCGTCTGTTACTGTTGTAGATCTGATGTGTGTTTAATGACGACTGAAGCTCATCTATGTTCCAACAGAACTTCCATCCATGAAGCTGTAAATCTGCTCTGGGCCACATTTTCTGTTTGTGTCCTAAATTCAGTTTGTTGAGACCAAAGTGGAGTGTTTGTATCAGGAAGTGTAGAAAATGTTCCTGTTGGTTGTTGAAGGAAATGAATGTTTGTAATTAGAGCTGAAGAGTCACGTGGATCCAGAAGATCCTCTGAACTCAGATCAGTTAGAAGAGACTAAGTTTACTGAGAGAAGCAGAAATATTTCTTTGCTTTGTTCAGTTCAATGTGATTTGACTGATCATGTCTGATCACTGATATTGATCCTAAACACACAAACACACTGACACATGCAGACAGATGAAGGCAGACCTGCAGGTGAAGAACACATCTGATGGATCATCACTGATCTGATCCACATCTTTTATTCTTTATTCAGATTGAGGTGGTGCAGTTTGTCAGAGATCAGCTGTGATTCTCTGGTCTCAGCTCTGAAGTCCAACCCCTCCCATCTGAACCATCTGGACCTGAGTCAGAACAATCTGAAGGATCCAGGAGTGAAACATCTGTGTGGTTTTGTGGAGAGTCCAGACTGCAGCCTGAAGACTCTGAGGTCAGTAGAAGGTTCCAGTCAGTCAGTTTTCTACTAAACAGTCAGTATCAGAGCAAAGATCCAGTGTCTCCTGTAAACCTGCAGCTTCTCAGTGAAGCTGTGAAGCAGAATGGAGACAGACTCCAGGACTGGACAGGAACACAGAGACAGCAGTCAGCCAATCAGAGGAGCCACAAGCTGGTTGTCATCATGTGTTTGAGTGGAAGTGAAGCCCACTGTTGTTGTTGTGTTGATGTGTTGAGGACATGAAGCTGATTCCAGCTGACAGCCTTCCAGATGTGCACAGACAGTGGTCCTCCTCCATCAGAGTGTCCATCACATCTGATCTGACTGCTTGTTGTCTCATGTCAACAGTGATCAGCTGATCAGGTCCTGCTGCTCTTTATACTGATGATCAGCTGATCAAACTCATTGATCTCCTCTGGTCTCTCTTCTTCTCTCTGCAGATGGAAGCGATACTGATCAGGACGGTGTCTGTTGGAGAGGATGAAGTGTGTCCTGATGATCCAGAGGTTGAAGCATCAGCAGCATCTGGTGTGTAGAGACTCTGACTGGTCCATGTTACTGGGAGGTGGACTGGGAACCAGTGTAAAGTGTGTTGTTCCCACTGTGTAGTTTAGTGCTGCAGCTCCACACTGTGGATGATGGAGAAGTTCAGTTGATGTAGACATGATCCGTTGGAGGCTGATGTCCGGTTCAGAGGGCAGCCTGCATGTCAGAGTGTCAGGAAGTTTCAGGATGTTTGTGTCAGAGCAGGATTCTAGTTGAGTGGACTTTCTATTTCCAGCTGCAGTCCAACTGGTTCAGCTTCTCTACCTGCAACACATTGAGCTGATGAGAACAAAGAGTCCTGGAAACATGTGGGCTGATGAATGAAAGCCCTCCGATAGGGTCCCAGCTGGAAGAGTTGTGTCATATCACTGTTACATTTCCTGTCATCTCATCAACAGGCAGCAAACAGAGGCTGGTTCATGAACACAGACTCTGGTTCTGAGCTGGAGATCCACATCTGGTCCTCTCTGACTGACATCTGCCCACCTGGAGCCTCACTTCCAGGTTTTCATGTGTTTCTGAGAGTTTTCCAGCGTCGTCTTTTAGCTTTGTGCTTCTGCTAGCATCACCTGATTGTTGGTAATAATCCAGTGGAAGCTTTTTAACACATGTATGAACCATAATCCTGACTCATGTGGTCGCTAACAATAAGAGCCTTTAACCTTTAAATAAAGTCTGTCTTCTCTTCTGTTGGAGCTGATGGTTGTCATGACTTTGGTTGAACTTGTTTTCCTCCAGTGAAACATCCGAGGGATAAACACCACTAACCGTCCATCAGCTGCTCTTTTACAGCTCAGTCCATGTTTTCCTCTTTACTTTATTCATGTATGTATCATGGCTCATTTATTGTGGCCACTGATTGCTTCATTTCTACCAGATCATTTCCAGATGCTGCAGTTAAAGTTCTGTCACATGTGTGGAAACTCTGAAATGTAACAGCGCCCTCTGGTGATCACGCTTCATTACTACAGTTATTCCTATTTTAATGTTGAATCCCTTCACCAGACGTCCTACATTGAAGCACTTCCACGCTTTGCCCACCAGAGGGCAGGAAATCACATGTTCTGTATTGATGTATTTTCAACGTAAAGCAGAGACTGACTCCATCAAGCTCTGTGATGTCACTGATGTTTACATTAGATGTAAAGATGGACAGCTTAGTTTACACCTCAGATCCTCCTGACTCTTCCACATATCTTCGTCTGATATTCAGATTTGTTTTGCTGGTCTGAAACATTAAAGTGGGGAATATGTGCAACAACATTAAGAATTTGAGAAGGAGGCAAATACTTTTTCACGGCACTGTATATTAGAGTACCTCAGCCTTTATTCTTTAGTTTGACAAAATAAATAAATAAATAAACTAATAACTGGTTGTTATTTGTGTGTGTCCCCCTAAACCTTATAACTGGTTGTTAATCGTGTGTGTCCCCTTAAACCTAATAACTGGTTGTTATTAATGTGTATCCCCTGTAAAACTAATAACTGTTTTTTTTTAGTGTGTGTCCCCCTAAACCTAATAACTGGTTGTTATTAGTGTGTTTCCCCCTTAAACCTAATAACTGGTTGTTATTAGTGTGTTTGTCCCCCTTAAACCTAATTTTTATTTAACCTTTATTTAACCAGATAAAGACCCATTGAGATCAAGACCACTTTCACAAGGGTGACCTGGCCAAGAGAGGCAGCAGCAAACATCAAAGTAAACAATAACACAAACAACAATAACAACACACATTAAAATATTAAATGCAAGTAATAAGATACATAAAATACTGGGGTCATATTTACAGTAGAAATTTAAAAACAGGCACTGCTCAAAGGATTTCCGTTGTCGATTCGTTAAAATAGAGCGGAAGGCCTCCAATGAAACAAATTTTGACCATTTCAGTTCAGATTGGAGGGCAATCCAAGAAGAGGGGACCGAGTAACTGAAAGCTCTTTTACCCATTTCAGTTCGAACACGATGAACCGAGAGATGCAAAATATCATAGGATCGTCGAGCATAACAGCTTCTAGTTCTCAGAAGAAGAGTGCGCAAATAAGTGGGACCCATGCCAAGAAGTGCTTTGTAAACCAAAGTCATCCAATGTGTATATCGCCTTTCACTCAAGGAAGGCATGCCAGCTTTAGCGTACAATTCACAATGGAGAGTGAGGCGGCTACAGCCAGTAATAAACCTCTGAGCACAGTGATAGACTGGAGTCAAGGACTGTGGGCAGCTGGTAGAAGCACACATATATACAACATCGCCATAATCAAGTATTGGCAAAAAAGTAGCTGACATCAGAAGCTTCCAAGCTCTGAGGGAAAAACATGACCTGTTTCTATAGTAGAAACCAAGCTTCACCTTTAATTTAGAGATTATGTTTTTGACATGGACTTTGAGAGAAGGTTCCTCATCAATAGTTAATCCCAGATACTTGTAAGTACTGACCAGCTCTAGAGTTTTACCATGTGCAGTTCTAATTGAGGGGATATCCTGCGAGCAAACAGAAGAGTTTGAAAAAAAACTGAGTAACTGAGTCCTTTCACTAAAGTACTGCACAGTGCTGAGTATTACTGCACTGTATTACTAAGATAAGAGAATCTTTTTCTGTCACGTACACAATTACACACAGTACAAAGTGCAGTGAAATGCGTTTTGTCCCAGTACCGTATTGCAATAATAAATAAAGGTTCATGAAATACATAATCATATAATACACAGAGATAAATCAGATAAAGCAGTGGGCCACTGTTCTATATTATAGGAGGTGCATGTGTTCAAAGCTGCCAGTGTGTAGAGCAGAGTCCAGAGACCCTCTGCTGTTTCCTGCTGAAATCCACAGTCAGCTCCTTCGTTTGCAGACGTTCAGGAGGAGATGATTCTCCTGGCACCAGTTCTCCAGGAGGAGGACCTCCAACCTGTGGGCCTGATCGTCATCGTGGGAGATGAGCCCCACAGCGGCTGTGTCGTCAGCAAACTTGTTGATGGTGTTACTGTCTGATGTGGACTCAGTCATTCAGGTACAGTGAGTTCAGCAGAGGGCTCAGCATGCAGCCCTAGCAGGCCCAGCTCCAGGCAGTAGCACCGGTTTACTCCACGCCATCAGCTGGTCTCCTGTGTAAACGATGCTTCCACTCCACTCCAGTAACAAGAAGTAGCAGGAATACCACAATAAAACTCACAAAACTAGACGTGTCCACCTCTGCTCTTAAGAACACACCGAGAAAGTTATAAATAATAGTTAGAAGTGTGGATAGGTGACGATAAACAGGTGAAATAAGAACGAACAAGATGAGCTGCTGCCACTGGCTGCCACTCAGCACGGAGCCGGAGGGAGGAAAGTTTCAGAATGTCATCACCATGGATGTGAGGGCTGTGGGGTGATGGTCACTGGGACCTCTGGACTGGGTTTTCTCTGGGACAGGCTCTATAACAGGCTTTCTAAAACAGTTGGGACTTACACAGTGTGTGAGGGAGAGGTTAAATATTCTGGTAAATACAGGCTCCAGTTGTTCAGCGCAGGCTTTAAGGACACGTCCACTAATGCCGTCTGGTCCAGCTGCCTTCCTTGCATTTCCTCTCTCAAACATCCTCCTCACGTCGTGCTCCATCACACTGAGTGTCTCCACCCCTCTGGCTGGGAGTGCAGCGGCTTGTCTGCTGTCTGACTCAAAGTGCACTAAAAAGTAGTTAAGTCCATCAGCCAGACAGTCATGGACACTCACCATGGGGGTGTGTGGAGCTTTATCGTCTGTAATGGTGTGGAGTCCCTGCCACAGTCCCTTGGAATCACACTGCTGTAATTGTGACTCCAGTTTTGTCCATATCACTGTTTAACCTCCTTCACTGCTCTGTGGACGTTGTAGGAAGCAGCCTTGTCCGTCTCCATGTCCCCAGCTACAAGCCCTGTGTTGTAGGCAGCAGTGTGGGATCTCAGGGCGTTCTGGATGGTTGCATCCACCCACAGCTTCTGGTTGGGAACCGTCCTGATGGTGGCTTTAGGTGTAGCGCAGGGCTTCAAGACCTCCGATGCCCAGATGGATTTCCGTCATTTGAAAAAATTAGGGGAAAAAATGGTAATAAGAATGCCCTTGTTATTCTACAAGAGTAAAAGGTGTATTTCTTTGTGGTTATTTTATTTCAAGCGTTTTAAATATACTGGCTGACAGCGACGTGACATCTTCCAATCAGAACGCACGGATGATAACAGCAGGTGGGAGGGGACGGGGGGCTGCAGATCAACAAATCACTTTACTTTAGCTCAATAACTCGGCTAGCGGCTAGAATGAATCCGACTCGGTGGTTATGGACGCTCTGTTTGTGGAGGACGGTACCGCAGTGGGAAACATCGAGACCTGAGTCAAAAATAAATGGAGATGGGCTTGGCTTGATGAGAAGGGATGATGGCCTGTCCTACCGATGGTGGTGCAAAAAAAAAAGAAACAGCCAGGTGTGTGCATGTATTTAATATGTCATAAAACATTCAGTATGGTAGTGATGGTAAAAAGAAAAGTCCCGGCCCGCCACCAGTCAGATACCAAACACAAGGCTGCAGTACGTTCTCTTGAGCACACCTCATGCCTACCAGGGGCCTCGGCGACAACAACAATGTACAGGCATCAATGGCTGACCGTGTCTATGACCTTAAGGTGTCTGCTTTCATAGCTGAACATGACCTTTAGCTAACAATGTCCCAACCGTTAGTGGAGCTAATCCAAATGTGCTCCAATGATAAGAATGCACTGTCAAGACTGTCCATATTAATTCACATGCGTCGTACCTTTAGCACCCATGGCTTAGCTGCAAACTACAAATCTGAGTTTACCTCTAAACTGCAGGGAGAACATTTCTCCTTAAACATCGATGAGGCAACAAACGAAAATGTGGAAAGAATTCTTGATGTCCTCATCAGATTCTTTGACAAAGAGACGGGGAAAGTTGTTAAACTTCATCTTGCTTCAAGAAAAGCCGATAATATAACTCATCAGTTGGTAACAAATTATATCTTAACACCCGACACAAAAAATACACTAAATATACAACAATAAGTCATAATAATTCTAACAAATGTTAATTTTAAGCTCAAATGACCCATTTTTTTACAGCAAGAAGACCAGTTCAAACCCTATTTTTCAATCATTAAAAATCAACCAGAATGAAGGAAATCACATCTAAAATTGTAAAAATTTCTCAGAGCAGGACCCCGAACCCCCCCTCAGCTTTCAATTGTTCCTTATATCTGAACTTATTGGGAGACAGCCGTCTCCTGTACTTCTATTCACTGTATTGGGGAGCATATCTTCACATCCTCAGAGGTTTAAAAGTTAATATATTGTGTGCAACAGCAGGCTAAATAAAATGTGTTCAATCTGCGACCCAACACTGCATTGAAGTAAATACATATCTGCAGGAATTTCAGCTGAAAATTTTTTCAGTCAGATGAATTTTTTTGCTTTAAGCCCTGGTGTAGCGTCCTCCACTACTTTCCCAATAAATCCCACAACGCCTTCCGTAAACACGTTGATGTCTCGGACCAAGCTGTCCCAGAACACGTCCCAGTCGGCTGAATCCAACGTGGAGGACCAACCAATCCTCTGACTGGATGGTCCTCCACGTCACTTCTTTGTGACAGCTGGTAACAGCCTCATGTAGCTCAGTTAGTGCAGCGTCCGTGTTCGCTTTAGGTGGAATATAAACAGCGCTGGTGATGACCAAAGAAAACTCACAGGGGAGGTAGAAGGGACGGCATTTTATGGTCAGGAGCTCCAGGTTGGGTGAACAACAGTGATTCAGAGGAACAGAGTTCTCCTTGTCACACCACTTGTTCACCAGAAGACTCACTCCACCTCCCCTTGTTTTGTCCAACTCACTAGTTCTGTCTGTGTGATGAACCATGAAGAACTCTGCTGTTAGCTGGAGTTAGCTGCTAGCTCCACTGAACCCACTGTGGATCAGAACACAGGAGTTCTGGTCTCTGTTGGGCTGTGGTCTGAACTGGTTTTGGTCCTGTTGTCTGCTGGTGCTGTTGTGTTGTTGTGTGTTCAGTAGAGCAGCTGTCTGTCAGACACTGATGTGGTGTTGTGGTTGTCGTGTTCACATCATGTAAGGTCATGTTCTCCTATATTTTATATTCTGTATATATGTATTTACTTCTGTGAAGTTTGTCGCTGCTGCACTTTGTTGTTTGGTCTTTTTTTATTCTGTCTTTTTATACCTTGTAAACTGCAGCTGGATGGAGTCCAGGAAAAGTTTCCCCACAGGGACAATAAAAGTCTATCTTATCATCATGTACGTTCCAGCTGCCGGTTACCTCAACCCCAGACCTCACCTGCCAATCCTCTGTCTGGTTCTGTTCCACCTGGAGACTCACCTGGGCCTCCACCTGTCCTCACACCACTCCAACCACATCACACACCTCCACCTGCCTTCCCCTCTCCCTCGTCCTCATCAGAAGTCAGTTATCAGTCTATGATCCATTCAGGTTTTAGTGTTCTTAGTGTTTCTTATTGTTGAGCAGCTTGTTCTCCACTCTCTGTAGTTTCCCATCAGCGTTCAGGTGCATTGTTTATCTCATGCAGCTCCTTCCTGTGTTGATTGTTACCAAGCTCTGGTTAGTTCCCAGTAGTATCTGTGTCTCTGCTCTGCCTACTCAGGTCAGTCTGTTTGGTCGTTAGCACGGCTGTAGTCTTGTGAACATTCAGAGTCTTGTTGTACTTCAGTCCTCCGTCCTGTAGTCGTCTCCTAGAGTCTTCTAGTCCTCTGTTCTCTTTATTTGGTTCCTCCTATCACTTGTATGTTTTATGTTGTAAATGAAGTATTGTTATATTCTCTGTCTGACTGTGTTCTGTTGAGTCTCTGACCTGCTCTGTAACAAACAGAGGACCTGTGCTCCTGTAAACTACAGTGATGATTGTCCTGCAGCAGAAATCTTCAACCTTGGAGCCTCTGGGACGTTTAGTCTCCAGCAGCAGCTGTGTTCACCTCTATGAGTGTTCCTGAGGAGCTCTGAGGACTGAGGGTGTAAATACAGGGAGTCCAATGATGGATGGAGAGCAGGAGTTAAGGAGTGTCAGTAAAAATGTTTAATGAGTTACCAAGAGGAAGATAAAGTCCAGGTGAAGATCAGTTCGGATGTGTTCTGTTTATTAGAGGGAGGAGCAGCTGTTCTCAGGTGATCCAGGGACAGAGTTCAAGGAGAAAACAGTCTCAGTGAGTTCAGACTCCATCTTAGCGTCAACAGAGGAGGAGAACAAGGTGAGTGTTGGTCCAACATTATTCTTGTTCTGCTGTCAGAGTCTCTCAGTCAGCTGTCTGTCTGTGGACTGGAACAGACCAGGAGGACGGGGGCGAAAATCCCATTTCATTTTTGGGGGGATAATAAACAGTAAAATTTCAGAGAGTAATTCCTGGGGGGACATGAAACTCGCTTTGCAGGGTTGAGCCCTCAGCATGTTTAATGTTATTAAAAGTAATAATAATAGTTATAGCATTGTTCTGTATTTGTGCATATTCTACCTGTATACAGGTTTTTCTATGTTCAACCAGCAAATCAACAATGGTATTAAGTGGAAGGTGGAAATGATTCACCTTTATGACCACATTAACAGAATTTCTTGTCCCCTGCTCTAATTTCCACTAGGGGATATTGTCATTAGCATACACCCACTACTAAAATAAAATAAAGCGAATATGCATAATTATCCAAGAGTTATTTTCCCCAAAGAAGCTGAACAATGTTTTGCGACAAGTTTTTTTTTTAACAATCAAATATGAACAATCTTTGACTTTAAAAGAAATTAGACATCTGTCAAACTGAACATCTGGGCCTAATGATAACTACGAGCCTACAAATAATAATAAAAATAATAAAAATCTGGCATCAAACTCAAATAAAAAATACTCGTGCATTTCAAAATCTGGATCCTTTTCTAGAAACAAATCTAAAATGTCAGTAAAATATGAACTGGGCTTATATCTGACATTAATATCCTGACAGACGTTGTTAAAAATCCTGTCCGCTGTATTTCCTCCCCTCTTTTCCCTCATCTATTTTCCTCTCTGTCCTCAGTGTTCCTTCTCTTTTCCCTCCACTCTGTCCTCTCTTCTCTTCTTCCTCCCGTCTCTCTGTCCTCCTGTGTTCCTTCTGTCACTGCTGCTGTTCTACATACAGTTTGAGCCTGTTAGCATCATAAGCTAGGAGGCTATTTGTTGATTTAAAAAAGAGAGAGAGGCTGATTTCGGACAAAGCAGGAGAAATGTCACTTTCATGGTGAAACCGTGTTGTTTACCTTGAGCTTGTTGAACAAACGGCGTGATAAATGACTTGCTGACTTTTACACATTAGTGTGGTTTCTAGTTGTTGGTTAGAGGATCGCCGGTATCCCGCCTGTTGGAAACGACATGTGGACTAAACCACTTTGAGTAATGGGGAGGGGGGTCATGATCTTTCAACAATTAAAAAAACTTCTATGTTTATAATTTGCAGCGCTTGTATGGTGCTTTTATTGAACGTTACTATATGATTATTATCCAATAGTTTTTGTGTGCTTACAATGATTTTTGGGGGGGCGACTTTATGGAAGTGGGGACACGTCCCCTGTGTCCCCCCCGGGATTTCCGCCTATGCATGAGGATGTCTTCATTTACCAGGTGGACTGTTGACTGGCTTTGTTCCATATGGGGCCATTATTGTAGCCGGTGTTTTACCAGTTCATGCTTGGAAAGAACGAGCTCAAAGTTCAGTTCACACATGTGGAAATGAACCGGTTCACATTCATAGCTCACTTTTAAAAAAATCTGACCTAAGTTCAGTCGAAAGCGTGTTTTTTCAGACCAAGTGGACACAGTTTGCATGAAAATGTGAGGTTCTTGCTGTCTGTGTCTTCGTTTGTTAATTCATAAAACTCTGTTAGCTCTTCTGCTAACCTGGCTGCAGCACTAACCAAGCTGGAATATTATCAGTGTTTGACATAAACTGTCGTAAAACCTGAAAACCGCTTTCTCTTGTGAGAGTTTTCAAATGAACGTGAAGGTGAACGGTGCATGCCGCGAGAGTGGGCGCGTTCCTGTTGACGTTCATTATTTGAAAACTGATCCGTTCGGTTCAGTGTTCACCGAAAATATGAATCCACAACACTGATTGTCGTAATATTATTTGCAAATGTGTGTGGAGTTGTGTATCCGTATCTTGACGATCCGTGATGAGATTTGAGTGTCTGTAGAAGAACCAGCAAACGTGTAAAACAACTTGTGTGTGTGTGTGATCAGGTTTGCGAGTGTATTCTTGGAAATATTTGCTTTTTTAATCAGTTATTTAGAACCCCAGCCACCACAAAAGTGCTCGTCCCCACAGTCATTTATGCTGTATTTTTAGTTTTAAATATGTTTTTCTACCATTCAAAATGTATAAATAACTATCAAATATATGATGCACAGTCGTCCCTCGCCACATCGCCGTTCACTTTTCGCGGTCTCACTGTATCGTGGATTTTTAAACTGTATATAAATACGTAGCGTATTGCAGCAGATGAGTCGACAGACGTGTGGAAATCACAGCTACAGCCGCTTCCTCTTGAGCTGGTCGGTCTCTGATTGAAGCCAGTGTAGGAAAGGGTAATAACAGCATGGGGAGGGTTTATAAAGCATTAAAACATATAAAAATAATAGATATCAAGTCGCTACTTTGCAGATTATCATGGGGGGGTTCTGGAACCTGCCCCCTGAGATAGACGAGGGACCGCTGTAAATGACATATTAAAACAAAACTCCAAATAAGTTTTATAAAATGGATTTAAAAAGTAGTCGTCCCCTGCAGTCATGTCACTGGTGTTACCGTGCGACAAAAGTCTTCTATTTTGGAAAAAGAAATCCCACTGATGACATCACTTCCCCTCTCTCTCGTTCGTTGAAGAGGGACCGTTGTCTCACCATCGTCTTTTTTCAGTTTTCAGAAATATTAACGTTCATTTCATGAAGCTCTTAGTTGAGGTCACTGGTTTAACCTGCAGCGAATCGCAAACAACTTGAAAACAAATGTATTAAATTCCATTATTTAGTGACGAGATCCTGATTGACAACATGTGGTTTCATGCTCTGTAGCTGTTACAAACGGTGCAGAGACTCAGGCGCAGGCAAGGAAACACGGCACACAGATATACAAACAAAAGAGTTTATTTACAATAAATAGAGAACAGAAAATCACTGCTAAGCAGGAAATAGAATAAACAAACGCAAAACAAAAAGCGAGCAAATGCCGAAAACAAACTAAAAGTAACAACCAAAAGCGAGCTGCAAAAGGGCGAGCTGAAAAACCAAACAGAAACTGAAAGCGAGCTACAAAAACCTACGAGCTGATAACAAACTAAAAGCGAGCTACGAAAACCTCCGAGCTGATAGCAAACAAGACACTGGAACAAAAGAGCCGACAAGCTAATGCTAATGCTAGGCAACTGAACCTGGCCGGAGAGGAGGGGGCACGGTGGAGCAGGTGAGCGGAGCAGGTGTGAGCAAGGGCAGGCAGGCAGGCTGGGTGGTGGTGAGCTGAGGTCCGGGAGTTGGGGTGGCTGTCCACGACTGGAATCCTTGCGGGTGGCTGGGTTAACAGGCGGAGTGGAGGCAGTGGTTGAGCTGGTCCGGAGGAGGCACACATGGAAGGCAGACGGGGAACCAACTGGAAGCGGAGAGGAAATAGCATTAGCAAAAGCAATGGTGCGGTGCAGAGCAAACAGAGCAGACGAAACAAGAGCAGAGGCTGGCAACTGACTGAAGCTATGCGACGGTCTGGCACCGAGGAGCATGTGGAGCGTGGTTTTAACAGAGAGAGGGTGAGCTGATAATCCAGTCACACGCGTGCCTCCTCCGCTGATTGAGAGTGGCTGCACCTGCCGTGCTCCTCGCTGCCCACACCTTGCTCACGCCCACCTGGAAGAGAGAGAGGAAAAAAGGGAAGAGGGAAAAAGAGACTGCCACTCAGGCAGCAGAGGTGGAGGGCGTGACAGTAGCAGCCATTCTGTAAAATGTGTTCTTCATTAAAAAAACTGTCACTGGTGTTACCATCCTTATAGGTAACTGAATGTACCCAAAAAACATCCTTAAGCTTTTATTTATCTGTATTCATACAGTCAGTGGCTTATTAACAATCTAGTCTAGTTTAAATGTCAGAAAAAGATCAACAAAGACATTTTGCCGTCCCATAAGTGGACGTTTCTGTAGAATGACGCAGAGAGTTCACCTCTATGAATGTTCCTGGACGGAGCTCTGAGGACTGAGGTTGTAAATATAAGAAGTCCAAGTGATGGACAGAGAGCAGGAGTTATGAGTTTGATTTGATGTGTCAGTAAAAATGTTTAATGAGTTACCAAGAGGAAGATAAAGTCCAGGTGAGGATCAGTTCTGATGTGTTCTGTTTATTAGAGGGAGGAGCAGCTGTGCTCAGGTGATCCAGGGACAGAGTTCAAGGAGAAAACAGTCTCAGTGAGTTCAGACTCCATCTTAGCGTCAACAGAGGAGGAGAACAAGGTGAGTGTTGGTCCAACATTATTCTTGTTCTGCTGTCAGAGTCTCTCAGTCAGCTGTCTGTCTGTGGACTGGAACAGACCAGGAGGATCTGTTCATTCACCAGGTGGACTGTTGACTGGCTTTGTTCCTCTGTGTTTTACTTCCTGATCTGAAAGTTCTAACTGACTCTTCACAGACTCGTTTGTTCTGGTTCTTGTTGTGTGTCAGACTCAGTGTTGCTGGTTTAAGTCAGACTGATGAAGATCAGTGATTTGTACGACAGTTTGACGTGTCAGAGATCCACTGTAGGCGTCGTAAACATCTGGATTTGTTAGCAGAGGTGGAACATAAGGAGTCAGGAGACACAAAGTTCATTAATAAAGTCTGAATGCAATGAATGGAGCCAGTTAAAGTCCTCATGTGGTGGTTAAAAGAATCCTGCAGTGGGATGAGGTGGAGCATCAGCTCAGGAACAGCTGTTAAACTCTGGTTCTGATCCACATCACTCTTTATGAACTGTGAAATAGAACACTGTCCTTGGCAGAGGATGTGTTCAAATAGATTTATCTACTCAGTTTAAACTTTACAGTGAAACAAAGAGCCGACATCTGGACCAGAACCTTTGTTTGTTGGAGCCAAAGAGACGTTCAGGTACATCCTGTACATCTGAATGAACTCCAGAAACCATCACAGCATTTATTTCCTGGTTCTTCCTTTGGCCTCGCTCCACCTCTCCTCCACATGTCAGGAAACGTGAGCTCAGCTCTAAATGGAGGAGCAACACTGACCAGGTGATCCAGTAACATGAGAACAGGGAGGAAACAGTCCAGCTGTGGGTTAGTTCACACTCAGTAGAGGAACACACCTGATGGTGGAGGCAGGTGAGAGTCTCAGTCACTCAGTCTGTTTTCAGATATGAACTTTATTATTTCTGAACTCACAGTCAGTGTTTCTGGTTTTCCTCTCAGACTGACTCCAGTCCTCAAGATGAGTGTTTGTGAGGAGGAGGAGGAGTTTCCAGCCTCCAGCCGTCTGTCTATGAAGAGTGACCGGTCCAAAGAAAGACCTCCAGAGTTCAGTGAAGAACCTGGACCCTCAGACTCAAAGTAAGAACACATGAACAAACCTTTACACCTCATTTAGTTGACGCTCCTTTGTGTTGTTAGATGTCAGTAACTAGAGGTGTGTTGGTGCAGCAGAGACCAGGTCCAGAAGAAGGAACCACTGCTGGGTCCACCTTGATAAACTGGATGTGGAAGTGTTTCAATCACTTTGTAGGACAGTTTTCCAGCAGAATGAAGAGTCTGACGTGTCAGAGATCAGCTGTAGACGTCTGGGCTTGTTAGCAGACGTGGAATCTAAGAGTCAGGAAAGTCAATATTCAGAGTGGAGTTTGTAAATGCAGTGAAGAGAATGAGTGAAGGCTTCATGTGGGGGTCAGATGGATCCTGCAGTGGGACGTGATGTTTGCTGTGGTCACAGTAAAGAAGAAACAGACAGTTCTGTTGTGATTGATGTGAACAGAAACATGTTTGTGTTTGAGCAGACAGAGAGCAGAGTTTCCAGCCTCCAGCCGTCTGTCTATGAAGAGTGACTGGTCCAAAGATTATCCTCCAGACTTCAGAGAAGAACCTGGACCCTCAGACTCAAAGTAAGAACACTGCCTCTGACTGTTCCTATGACTCCTTTATGATTCCACCTGTCAGTTCTGTGTCGTGTCCCTGATGGTTGGTTTTAGTTGCTCCATTCAAATGAACTCTGAAAAGGTGAGTTTCACTGTTGGTCACATGTGGATGTTGTTCTCCAGATGATCTGAGTGATGAATCAATGTGTTGACAGAGTGATGAAGAGGAGGGGAGCTTCTGAGGAGGAGCAGCCGTCCTGCTGTGCTTCATGTCAGGACGTCCTGAAGGATCCAGTCTCTACCAGCTGTGGACACTGGTTGTGCAGACAGTGCATCACCTCATACTGGGACCAGTCTGCTCCATCAGGACCCTCCTCCTGTCCCCAGTGTGGAAAAAGACCCAGAAGCAGAGCTGGACTGGAGACAGTCAGTCAGAGCAGCTGTGGACAAAGTAAGACTGAACATGTGCTGATGGACTGATGTGTGAAAAGTGACCTTATTGTTGTGTTGTGTTGTCCAGACATGAAAGGTTGGTGTGTTTGTTTGTGTGGTCTGTGAGCAGATGCTGGTCTGGAGGAGGTTCTGCAGGAACATAAGATGAGTGTGAGGAGGAGATGTGAACATGTGACTGAAGGAAGTGATGAAACAGGAGGTGGAACCCTCCTCAACAGGGTCTACACTGAGCTGTACATCACAGAGGGACACAGTGGAGAGGCTGATAGCCAACATGAGGTGAGGCAGCTGGAGACGGCTTCCAAGAAGAGCCTCCATGACACTCCCATCAAGTGCCAGGACATCTTCAAAGCCTTCCCTGAGCAGCAGACAGCCATCAGAGTGGTCCTGACCAACGGCGTGGCTGGCGTGGGAAAAACCTTCTCAGTGAGGAAGTTCAGTCTGGACTGGGCAGAGGGCCGAGAAAACCAAGATGTCAGTGTGGTGGTTGTGCTTCCGTTCAGGGAGCTGAACCTGATCAGAGATGAGCAGCACAGTCTTCTGACGCTGCTCCATGTCTTCCATCCAGCATTACAGAAGGTGACAGCAGAGAAGCTGGCTGTCTGGAAACTGTTGTTCATCTTTGACGGTCTGGATGAAAGCAGACTTTCACTGGACTTCACCAACAGGGAGGTTGTGTCTGACGTCAGCCACAAGTCATCGCTGGACGTCCTGCTGACAAACCTCATCCAGGGGAATCTGCTTCCCTCGGCTCTGGTCTGGATCACTTCCCGCCCTGCGGCAGCCAATCAGATCCCTCCTGAACATGTGGACAGGTTGACAGAAGTACGAGGCTTCACCGACCACCAGAAGGAGGAGTACTTCAGGAGGAGGTTCAGTGATGAAGAGCTGTCCAGAAGAATCATCTCCCACATGAAGACATCCAGGAACCTCCACATCATGTGTGGACTCCCAGTGTTCTGCTGGATCACTGCTGCAGTTCTGGAGCACATGTTGAGCACAGAGCAGAGAGGAGAGCTGCCCAAGACCCTGACCGACATGTTCTCACACTTCCTGCTGGTTCAGACACACAGGAAGAAGCTCAAGTACCATGAGGGACATGAGACCAGTCCACAGGAGCTGACGGAGGCCGACAGGGAAGTTCTCCTGAGGCTGGGGAGGCTGGCCTTTGAACATCTGGACAAAGGAAACATCATGTTCTACCAAGAAGAACTGGAGCAGTGTGGTCTGGATGTGACAGAGGCCTCGGTGTTCTCAGGAGTCTGTACACAGATCTTCAGAAGAGAGTGTGAGATGTTCCAGAAACCAGTCTACTGCTTTGTTCATCTGAGCATTCAGGAGTTCCTGGCTGCAGTCTACATGTTCCACTGTCACACCAGCAGCAACACTAAGGTGGTGAAGAAGTTCCTGGGAGAAGACAACATGAACTCATCCCTGGATGTTTTCCTGGACAGAGTCATGAATAAATCCCTCAGCAGTAGAAATGGTCACCTGGACCTGTTTGTTCGCTTCCTTCATGGCCTCTCTGTGGAGTCCAACCAGAGACTCTTAGGAGGTCTGATGGGTTGGACAGAGAACCGTCCAGGAATGATCCAGAGAGTCATCAACAACCTGAAGAAGATGAACAGTTATGAAACATCTCCAGACAGAAGCATCAACATCTTCCACTGTCTGATGGAGATGAAGGATCTCTCAGTCCATCAGGAGATCCAAGAGTTCCTGCAGTCAGAGAACAGATCAGAGAAGGAACTCTCTGTGTTCCAGTGCTCAGCTCTGGCCTACATGCTGCAGATGTCAGAGATTCTGGATGAGTTGGACTTGAACAAGTACAGAACATCAGATGCAGGACGACTGAGACTGATTCCAGCTGTGAGGAACTGCAGAAAGGCTGGGTGAGTCCAGATGTGATGAACATGATCAGTCAGTAGATCAGTGGTTCAGTTCTTCAGATGTTCTCTCCAGAACATGTCATTATTCTCAGAGCTCCACTGGTTTATTTCAAACTTGATGTCAGCTGAGTTCAGTCTCAGATGTTCTTGAGCTGCTTCAAACGCTGTGGAGAAGTAGATGTTTGATGTTGTGGTGTTTGAAGCTGATCAATCCATGAACAGTTTGTTCTTGTGCTTCTTCCTTTGGCTGATGGAGGAAACATGCAGATCTGCTGAGACACATGAAGAACTGTAGAGGTTCTGATGTGGAGGCAGTGAAGTTGTGATGACATGAGGAGGTTCTGAGATCAGTCTTCTGACCAGACCAACAGCTTTAATGTGATGATTTCACTCTGTAGAGTTTAACATCACATCTGGATGATGAACCAACATTTCTGAGCTCTGACACAAATGATTGATGGATTATTGATGTCCCTGATGTCAGATGGATTTAATCAGTTTGACTTCTGAGCTTTTATTTCAGATGATTCTAGTTTGTATTGAATTAAACTGTATTGTTCTTTGTCATCAGTGCTCCATGTAATATTCAGTTTTTACCTTTCAAGGACTCAGAACTTGTTTCTGACATGTTCTGATTGATCAATAATGATTGTAAAGATTTAAACATGACTTTATCTGACAGTGATGAGATGATGTTGATGCTGTAACAGTGGTTTGGTTTCTCAGCTAGAGAATAATCCTGAGGTCAGTGAAGTGATTCAGTCACTTGTCCAACAGTTTGTATCTGAAGCTGGTTAACTTGGACATGAGGCTCCGTAAACTAGTGATCCTACAAAGACTGAAGCTGCAGAGTGAGTTGAACTGAGTCATGGAGCATCTGATTGGTTCTGAACTCAGCTGTTCTTTCTAAAGAGGGAAGTGGTGTTCCAGAGTCCAGACTTTACATCTGTCCTGATGTTCAGTCACTCAGAGAAAGAAAGTCTGGTGTTCTCTGTCTGGTTGCTGCAGAGAAGAGTCGTATGAGGAAATGCTCAGAGGTGTGAATCTATCAGAGGAGAACGGTACAAGTCAGACTGTTTCCACAGATCTGATCCACTCAGAGTCAGAGTTGTGTTTTTAATGCTACAAACCCTGAGAACATGTTTGTGTTGAAATAATTCAGCCTCAGTGGTTTGTTCTTTGCGTTTGTGCTCAACAAGTTTTTCAGAAGCTCCAAAAGAAGGTTGAGGACCAAAGTTGACCCAGTCGTCTGTCATCACATCACAATATGTCCTGGTGTTGATCTTTACTGGTGTCCAGGTGTGATGTTGTCCAGGATCAGTTCCATTGTGTAGCGTTTGACAGCAGACTGTAGATGTTCAGGGATGGAGGTGAAGCTGACAGCAGCAGGTCCACAGCAGAGACATCATCATCTTTGTACTGGAACTGTTGACTGAGCTCAACTCAGTCCCAACATCCTGAGTCTCAGTAGAAACTCTGAATGTTCTCAGCAGGAAGCAGGAAGTGTCCTCTCTCATCACAACATGTTCTATCATTTATGTGTCATGACAGACTTTCTAGATGTGGACTCTCAGAGAGACACTGTGAAGTCGTGGCCTCAGCTCTGAAGTCCAACCCCTCCCATCTGACTGAACTGGACCTGAGTGGAAACAACGACCTGAAGGATTCAGGAGTGAAGCATCTTTGTGATGGACTGAAGAGTCCAAACTGTAAACTGGAGACTCTCAGGTCAGTTCACTGACTGTTGGTGAATTTATTCTCTTCACATTGTTGACTGAAGTTTTAGGTTTGCTTTGATAAATGTTGAGGATGTTTGTGAAAAGAGTCTGAAGACATTTTAGTTTGTTGAAGCGTCTGTGAATAAATGTCCTGATCAGCTGACTGCAGGGATCCAAGATGGAGGACAGAATCCACAGTCCTGCTGTGTGTCTGAATGTAAAGCTGATGTGAAAGTGATGTGAGGCTTCAGCAGTCTGACTTCCACACATCCAGTCAGGATGTTTGTGTTTCCACAGTGTTTGTGCTGCAGTGGAGCCTCAGGAACTCAGAGAGACACATCTGATGGATCATCACTGATCTGATCCACATCTTTTATTCTTTATTCAGATTGAAGGGCTGCAGTTTGTCAGAGATCAGCTGTGATTCTCTGGCCTCAGCTCTGAAGTCCAACCCCTCCCATCTGGAACATCTGGACCTGAGCTGGAACAACCTGTTTGATCCAGGAGTGAAACATCTGTGTGGTTTTGTGGAGAGTCCAGACTGCAGCCTGAAGACTCTGAGGTCAGACATCATGTTTAGTTTGTGTGCTGAGATGAATGTGATGTAAAGTTGTGGTGACACTAAGCTGCAGCCATCAGGCTGATCTTCTACTGATCCACACTGAGGATCTTCATGCTGACGTCTGCTTTCTTCTTCTCTCTTTAGTCCTTTGACTGTGGAACACAAATGTTGAGCTGCACATTAGAAAGAACCAGAACCAGAACCAGAACCATCCTCCAGTGAACTGACAGCAGAACCTAGCGTTAGCTTTCCATCATTGATGAAGCTGTCATATGGAGCTAAACCAGACAGAACAGGTCGTCACTGAAAGAATAGTTTGGCTTTTTAAGGTTTCTAATGTGGTTTGTGTCGTAGCCCTGAGCTGTGCTGCCCACTAACACTGTTTTAAGTCTGGTAAATTTAAACCTCCTTTCTCCTTCCAACAAAGAAGAACGTTATTCTGAGCTCCAGCTGTTTTATTTTGCCAAATAAATGTTGATGTGATCTTGTCCAAAGTTTTAAATCTGTAACTGGGAAGTCAGGATCCAGTGGTTTCTCCTGTGGAGCTGCTGTCACAACATACCGTCCCATTGAATTTGTTATTTCTTCCTCTAAGAGAATGTACTGATTCATGTATTAATTATGAGCGTGCCGTGCACATGATAAAATGATGATCAGGATGCCACCACAGCGACTGAATACTGGGATATCCAGATGTTGGGGTCCAGCCCTACGACTGACAGGACCCAAGTTATCTGTGTGTTGTCAGAGTGAACTGAGTTCTCATCGGAGCACATCCAGTCTGAAACACCAGCTGATGGTCAAACACACAGCTGATGGGAATTCTCCGCCTCCTCCTCGTCTAAACCAGGCGACCATGGAGATAAGAGTATAAAATGATCATTGAAGGGACGTTTAGAACAGATATAAATGTGGGATTAATATGTGATGAATCAGGAGTTAACTCTGACATTCATGAGATGAATCAGCATTAAATATTTGAATGGATTGAAGCACTAGAGATTAGATGGAGCTGATTCATCCTGTTTGATTTCAAAGCTTTCAACTGTGCACCTGTGTGAAAAAACAAGTGTAGAAAACAGCAGAGCAACAATGAGCGTTAGCATCTCCTTTAGAAGGACACTATAAGAGAAGAACATGAGCCCCAGAAGTCCCAGAGGCAGAGACATGAGGCAGCTTCTCTCTGGTGAACAGCACACCTGCAGCTTCTCAGGTGTTTCCTAAGTTGCTCTTTCATCTTTTTGATGGCGTCTCTTTGAACAGCGGCGCAGCCTCCAGTAGTGAAGCCAAAGTCTTGGTCCCAGAGTCCAGAAAGCCTCTGAGCTGTGCAGGATAAGGAGGCTGTGCTTGAACCTTCTTCTCCTTTAGTGCTTTTACTACGTCCTGCTCTGGTTTCCTCTTCCTCTGCACCTCCGTGGTGTATTCTTGGTTGAAGTAGGAGGCCCGTTCCTCCTATGTAGTCTCTGGTTTCCATGCTTTCTGACTGACGTCTTCCTTCAGCTGATAGTCCAGGAGGCCAACAGTAAGTGCCCGTGGCGGTGTGGTGTTGTCCTTGGGTTTGGCCACCAGGGAGCGCTGAGCTCTTTCACTACGTATGTCCATGTGGTCTGGGACTTGTAGTTGTGTGTGAATAAACTCCTGGATGAATCCAGCGGTGGCGTTTTTCTCCCATCTATCCTGATGTTGTGTCTCCTGACCTTGCTCCTAAATGGCTGCACTTGGCCTCTAGTTGAGCCTCTTGGTGGAGGAGAAAGGCCACTGACCTTTCTCACTGCTTGGCCTTGTCTTCCATCTCTGCTGGCTTTCTCTCCATGTCTACGCTGTGTTTCTCCAGCCAGGCACTTCTCTCCTCCACTTCTTCCACATGAGTCTCCAGTCTGGTCAAGGCCTTCTTCCTTCTGTTCACTGCTTCCAAGTGTTCTTGTCTGAGTGGACACCACTCCACTACAATGACTGAATCCTGCTCACTGTGGCGGCTGGCGTTGCTCCCCTCGTGGACTCACTACATCTTATATTCATGCTGTCCTTCTTGTTAGCTCTCCCCTTTTCTCCGTCTGTCCTCATTGACTTTCTCTAACTATTGAGCTTTACTTTGGTTTGGTTTCTGCCGTCAGTGATTAAAAACACTGGTCGGTTATTAGTTGTCTTATTGGAGAGCAACATTTCCCATCTACTACCACATGGAGCCACTGGAAGTCCTTTAACGTGACTTTAAATCATAATCTTCAGGGTTTTTCTTCATGTCGCTGCTTTTAAAGACATTTTTTCTGCTCAAAGTTTTTCTCCAGTGTTTCAAAGTTGTGTTTTCAATGACAACCTGCACTGTCTCTGTTTTAGCTCCATACAAATCCAGCAGCACCAGAGTCCTGGTTGAAATGTGTCCATGGTTCCAGAACATGAAGGTCTTCTAGAGTCTGGAGCCTGGTCTTGTCCTGGTTTCCTTCCTGTGTGTTTCTGTGACTCTGAGCAGGAAGTGAAATAAATGTCCGAGTGTTTTTCCTGGTGTTTGCTGCTCAGCATCAGTTTGTATGGATGGAGCCGCTGGTGGAGCTGCAGAGTTTCAGAGCTGAAGTCACTCCGTGTTGATTGGAGCAGCAGCATGTTGTCATTAATATGAATGAGAGCTCTTCTTCTCTGGTTCTGTTGGACTGTTGGAAGCTGCTTCCTGGTGGCTTCAGCTGTTTGGAGTTTCCATTTGATCAACTTGTACATTGTGAAGCTTCTTCATCTCTGAACACATGATGGACCTCTGGATGGTTTCAACAAGGAACTCTGTCTCCTCAACTCACATCTTTTATTCTTTATTCAGATTGTTTAGCTGCAGTTTGTCAGAGATCAGCTGTGATTCTCTGGCCTCAGCTCTGAAGTCCAACCCCTCCCATCTGGAACATCTGGACCTGAGCTGGAACATCCTGAAGGATCCAGGAGTGAAACATCTGTGTGGTTTTGTGGAGAGTCCAGACTGCAGCCTGAAGACTCTGAGGTCAGTTCACTGACTGTCTGTTACTGTTGTAGATCTGATGTGTGTTTAATGACGACTGAAGCTCATCTATGTTCCAACAGAACTTCCATCCATGAAGCTGTAAATCTGCTCTGGGCCACATTTTCTGTTTGTGTCCTAAATTCAGTTTGTTGAGACCAAAGTGGAGTGTTTGTATCAGGAAGTGTAGAAAATGTTCCTGTTGGTTGTTGAAGGAAATGAATGTTTGTAATTAGAGCTGAAGAGTCACATGTGGATCCAGAAGATCCTCTGAACTCAGATCAGTTAGAAGAGACTAAGTTTACTGAGAGAAACAGAAATATTTCTTTGGTTTGTTCACTTCAATGTGACTTGACTGATCATGTCTGATCACTGATATTGATCCTAAACACACAAACACACTGACACATGCAGACAGATGAAGGCAGACCTGCAGGTGAAGAACACATCTGATGGATCATCACTGATCTGATCCACATCTTTATTCTTTATTCAGATTGGAGGACTGCAGGTTGTCAGAGATCAGCTGTGATTCTCTGGTCTCAGCTCTGAAGTCCAACCCCTCCCATCTGGAACATCTGGACCTGAAAGGAAACAACCTGAAGTATTCATCAGTGAAACATCTGGAGGATCTTGTGAAGAGTCCAGACTGCAGCCTGAAGACTCTGAGGTCAGTAGAAGGTTCCAGTCAGTCAGTTTTCTACTAAACAGTCAGTATCAGAGCAAAGATCCAGTGTCTCCTGTAAACCTGCAGCTTGTCAGTGAAGCTGTGAAGCAGAATGGAGACAGACTCCAGGACTGGACAGGAACACAGAGACAGCAGTCAGCCAATCAGAGGAGCCACAAGCTGGTTGTCATCATGTGTTTGAGTGGATGTGAAGCCCACTGTTGTTGTTGTGTTGATGTGTTGAGGACATGAAGCTGATTCCAGCTGACAGCCTTCCAGATGTGCACAGACAGTGGTCCTCCTCCATCAGAGTGTCCATCACATTTGATCTGACTGCTTGTTGTCTCATGTCAACAGTGATCAGCTGATCAGGTCCTGCTGCTCTTTATGCTGATGATCAGCTGATCAAACTCATTGATCTCCTCTGGTCTCTCTTCTTCTCTCTGCAGATGGTGGTGGTTCTGATCAGGACGGTGTCTGTTGGAGAGGATGAAGTGTGTCCTGATGATCCAGAGGTTGAAGCAGCAGCAGCAGCTGGTGTGTAGAGACTCTGACTGGTCCATGTTACTGGGAGGTGGACTGGGAACCAGTGTAAAGTGTGTTGTTCCCACTGTGTAGTTTAGTGCTGCAGCTCCACACTGTGGATGATGGAGAAGTTCAGTTGATGTAGACATGATCCGTTGGAGGCTGATGTCCGGTTCAGAGGGCAGCCTGCATGTCAGAGTGTCAGGAAGTTTCAGGATGTTTGTGTCAGAGCAGGATTCTAGTTGAGTGGACTTTCTATTTCCAGCTGCAGTCCAACTGGTTCAGCTTCTCTACCTGCAACACATTGAGCTGATGACAACAAAGAGTCCTGGAAACATGTGGCTGATGAATGAAAGCCCTCCGATAGGGTCCCAGCTGGAAGAGTTGTGTCATATCACTGTTAGATTTCCTGTCATCTCATCAACAGGCAGCAAACAGAGGCTGGTTCATGAACACAGACTCTGGTTCTGAGCTGGAGATCCACATCTGATCCTCTCTGACTGACATCTGCCCACCTGGAGCCTCACTTCCAGGTTTTCATGTGTTTCTGGGAGTTTTCCAGCGTCGTCTTTTAGCTTTGTGCTTCTGCTAGCATCACCTGATTGTTGGTAATAATCCAGTGGAAGCTTTTTAACACATGTATGAACCATAATCCTGACTCATGTGGTCGCTAACAATAAGAGCCTTTAACCTTTAAATAAAGTCTGTCTTCTCTTCTGTTGGAGCTGATGGTTGTCATGACTTTGGTTGAACTTGTTTTCCTCCAGTGAAACATCCGAGGGATAAACACCACTAACCGTCCATCAGCTGCTCTTTTACAGCTCAGTCCATGTTTTCCTCTTTACTTTATTCATGTATGTATCATGGCTCATTTATTGTGGCCACTGATTGCTTCATTTCTACCAGATCATTTCCAGACGCTGCAGTTAAAGTTCTGTCACATGTGTGGAAACTCTGAAATGTAACAGCGCCCTCTGGTGGCCACGCTTCATCACTACAATCATTTCTATTTTACTGTTGAATCCCTTCACCAGACGTCCTACATTGAAGCACTTCCAGGCTTTGGCTACCAGAGGGCAGGAAATCACACGTTCTGTATTGATGTATTTTCAAAGTAAAGCAGAGACTGACTCCATCAAGCTGTGTGATGTCACTGATGTTTACATTAGATGTAAAGATGGACAGCTTAGTTTACACCACAGATCCTCCTGACTCTTCCACAACCATCTAATACCGTCACTAAAAACAATGGACTGATGGTGGTTTTATTTTGAAGGAGTTTACAGGAAACTAGAGATAAAACTCAAAAAGCTGAGCGACTCATTTGCAAATAACCCATCAGAAGTCATCCACAATGAATTAAGACGAGTTAGATTCCAACTAGACAACATACTTAACAAAAAACTCAGTTCATCATAGAAAGATTAAGACATGATACATTTGAATATCGCAATAAAAATGGAAAATACCTGGCAAACCAACTAAAACATAACAAAGAAAGATCCATAATATCCGTAGTGAGGGATTCAGCAGGGAGGCCGATGTTGTCACCACAAGACATCAATGACACTTTTCTACTATTTTACAGGAATCTATACACCTGTGATCATGAACCAGACGGATCAGAAGTGGACTCATTTTTAGACTCTCAACCTTCCCAACATAACAACTGATCAAGCAGCTATCCTGGACAACCCATTTACACAAGATCAATACCTTAAGGTGTCGCCAATAGTCGGGTTTATTATGAAGGAAGGGGGAAACGACCGATTCATGAGACTGAATGATGGACTTACTGGTGTGATCTGTGACAGACATTTTGTATTTGTACACACAAGAAAAACTGCTTAAACCGGTCATTCATTGAACTGGTGGACTGTGGAGAAGAGGGCGGGGAAGGGTGCAGCTTGTTATCCACAGCTGATCTGGATGAGCCCAGAATTTGCTGCTGGCTGCGGATTGGTCTGCTGGGGGCCAAGACCTCAAGAGAACCGCAGGGATTGGTGTTTTTCAGCAGGTGCTTATCGGCATAGCAGGAGAGACGGCAGCAGGACAGGAGGCGTGGAGCGGAAAAGAGGTGACGATCGGGAGGACTTCAGGCGGACAGCGGCGATCGGGACCAGGAGCAGAGGCTCGACGTAGCAACGCCAGCGACCGGGTCTAAAGAAATGCGTGCAACGCTCGCTATTTCCTGACTGAAGGGAAGTGAAAACACGCAGAGAAAAACGCGTGAGTGTGATCTCTGATGAGAGACGGGTGTGCTCCTAAACCCGGCTTGTTGACGCCGATCGGCTGCCTCGGACGCCGGTTTCGGGACGCCGAGAGAGGAGCACCGCTGCCGGTTGATAGAGACTGTCATGGGCGTAGCGGACGGGGGCTACACGGCGGACATGTCCCCGGCAGTTTCCGTATCCGTGCCCTCCGTCCCCCGCTCTTTTTCACAGCCATTAAACCACTTAATTCATTTTAACATGTTGAGACGCGTTTTTCCGAGCCGCCTACAAACGCATCATTAGTCGACGGCGCTAAAAGGCGGCGAGCAAACACCGCTGCCTCCCGTGACGTCATCAGAGTCAGAGGTTGTGTTTCAGTCAGACAAGTTCAGCAAAACATCCAAGAGGCAGAAAACTTTAGACAGTTTTTTTTTAACAAACCGTGTAAGTTGAGTCGTGCTGCTCCATGTAGATAATGTTTAGATAAAACAAAGACCTTCTATATTGTATTTCATTGCCGAGGACTTTGGCTAAAAGATGACTAATAGCTGTCATTTTAGTTCGCTAAGCTAGCTGGTTATAAACCCACTCCTCCTTGATTTCTGCACACAACATGTGCTCACTATTGTTTTGCACATATTTTCTAATCGTTATACAATAGAAAGATCAGTGTGAGGGAGGAGAAGGTGGACCAGAGGCCAGCAGCAGGGATGGACATGGAGGGTCTTCACAGCAGGTGAGGAGGAACGATACCTGAAGTCCTCATAATGTCTCAGTTCTAACTGGCTGAGAGAAATATCGATGGCATCAAAGGGATTTGGAGGTAAAATAATACTACTACTGTATTCCTAATTCTATTTCAAAATGCTGCTTTCCACATAATTTTTAATCTTTATTACCACAATAGAAAGAGCAGACTGAGAGAGGAGACAGTGGACCAGAGGCCAGTAGGGATGATGATGATGATGATGATGATGATGATGATGATGATGAAGGGTAAGAAAAGAACAGAACTTGCTGAGAAAAAAATATCAACGGCATAAAACTGACGTTATGATTATTTTCCTCACCACCACTATTCTTAATTCTATTTATAAAATTTGCTTTGCACATTTATTATCTATATTATTGCAGGAGAAATTATAACTGGCTGAGGAAATGCATACAGGATAAGAGGGACTCTAAGATCAGCATTTCCACTGCTGTTTCAGAACTAGTTTTATTTATACTAAATGTTTTTAGTCTGGGTTGCAATAGTTGTGGATATATTTATTGTTGTGTCACTTCTTGCCATTAAATTAATTTATGTGGCTTATTACCCTGTTATCTGGTCACTTCCATTTCATTTTAAACAGGAGTGGTTTTCTACAGAACTTTTGGTGTTCAGTGTTTTCATTTGGCTCTTAATTATCTGACTCCTCACCCTGTAGATGCCCCAGGGTCGTTCTGTGCCAACTCAACCAGAGTTTGGCCGCTGTAGATTTCAGATTTTGACTTTGATGGTGTATTATTTTAAAGAACTAAAGTCGGTTCCCTGGTGCTGTGCTGTTTGTGGCTATGAGGCTCTTTAGCTGCTAAGGAAAGGTGCAATTGAATGTGAGAGGATGATAAATCACTCAGTGGACCTCTGAACAATTTGTCCCCCCCCACTTCTAAAATGATAGCTACGCCCCTGGAGACTGTCCGCCATCACGACAACCGTGACCCCCGCAAAACCCTGTCCTTGGGGGAGCCATATATGGACGGCGTTCCTGGGCGGTGAGAAGGATTTTTAAATCTCTCGGTCGGTGGTGGCTCCTACCGAGAGCGAATTTTTAGACTTCTACAGTCAGCGGCCGCTATCCCTGCACACAGCTACAGCCGACATATGAGAGGCGATTAGTGCCCCTCCTTGCCAACTGCTTCCAGGCCAGAACTTTTGTACAGACTGTCCCCCCCCCCCTCCCCCGTCGTGGGTGGCTTCAGGTTGGTTCAGGTGGTTGTGTGATGTGGAAGGTGTTGCCCTCAGCTGGCCTTATTATCATGATAACCTGCTTGCAGTGCTCAGTGTGATATAGTGGCTTTAAGAGTTTGGTCCTCCTTTTCCTAGAAGTGTTTTGCAGTGGGGTGTTTTTTTATTATTGTTGTGGTGTTTCTTCTTATTGCTCTCGAGCATCTTATCCAGCGAAAGGGGGGTGGTAGGATGCAGTAGGCGAAAGGAAAGGGAGGTTATGAGGTACATCTGCCTGGTCTTGGCCCAGGGACCAGTGGAGCGCAGCTGTTTGTATGTTTTATATTTTTACTGAATTGTGAATTAAAATCCTAATAAAGTGTTTTCCTCATACCTGATTTCGTCTGCTGTCTTTGTGGTTGTGGGGGATACAAGGACCCGTTAGGTGGGAGCTCAGTCACCTGGGCTCCCGAGACAAAGGCTCTCAACCAAATGCCAAACAGTAAAGCTCCTGGTCCGGACGGCCTCCCTGCTGAATTCTTCCAACATTTCTGGAACACTATTTCACCATTATTCATAAAAATGTGCCAAGAAATCAAACATGCCTCCAAAATTCCCCGACATATGAACACTGCTCTCCTCTCATTGCTGCCAAAGCCAGACAAAGACCCGACTCAATGCTCCAGTTACCGGCCTCTATCACTAATCAATAGAGACGTTAAAATAATAAGCAAAGCCCTGACCATCCAAAAAGTAATCCCTCATATTATACATCCTGATCAAACCGGTTTCATTAAAGGACGACATTCCTCAGATAACATGTTCAGACTTTTTAACCTGACAACCATTTCTGGATCCAACAACTTCAAAACCATTATCACCTCCCTTGATGCTGAAAAAGCTTTTGACAGAGTTAATGATACTTTTCTGTTTTCAACATTACTAACATTTGGTTTTGGAGAGTCGTTTATACACTGGATCTAAACATTATACTCTTCACCCATGGCTAGTGATGGGGGATCGAGGCTTCATTGAACACTTTTTTCGAAGCATGGTTCATGACTCGAGGCTTCAATGACACACAGTGCTCAGTAGGACATCTAGTGGCCAATAAAATGAAGTGCAATCCAGACGTGGTATGTTAGAAGAAAACTTATGTGTCACTTATAAGCTCACACGTGTTCCTCATATTTTACCCCTGAAAGGAGGAATCAGCCTAACTGATTCCTCACCCTTGTTTAACCTCTTCCAAGCAGGGACCGCCCCTGCTCTGCATTCTCATGTGATTCACTTCTTGTGTATAAATAAAGGAACAAGGAACTGCTCAGCGCGACTCTGCTTTGGTAGATTGTACTGAGCAGGGTGCCCTTTGTACAAAGAATCTCTCTGTGTCTGACTCTATTGATTATTCTCCCAGCAGGTCATGAGGCGATCGGGGATCCTCTCCTGACATTAAAACTTGGTCCTTCGAGCCGGATGGTCAATCAGGGCAACTGACGAGAAGCTCTCCGACCTGCAGTCCGTCGACGGCCAGTCACTAGGTGACTGATAAGTCCTCGGCCGTGAATTCGGTCCGTGGCCAGGGTTAGAACCGGATCTTCGGGTTACCCTGGTTGATCGTCCGAACAACGGAGACAATAGAGTGAGTATAAGACACATAAAGAGAGTGTTTGGGTTTTTGAGGGATTTTGACCGTAGCTAAAATTCCTGATTGAACTGGGTTTTTAAGGGTTTTAATCGTAGGTAAAATCCTGCACAAAGCGTTTAAGAGGAGTGGCTCCTCATAAGAGATACAGTACTGAAATAGAAAACTGCGCAGGAGGACTGGGTCCTCGTAGGGAATAAAGTAATTTTCCCTAGGGAATAAGGTAATTTTCCCGGATGAGAATGTGGTTTTTGTGTGACTGAAGGTAAGACTGTTATAAGAACATAGGAAGTTCTTGTCTACCTTATTTTTCTTTTATTCTTGGAAGACTGAAGTATACATGAGAATTTGAGTCAGCTTTCCCCGCACTGTATTAGTCAGTGTAGAAGCTTGGGAGATCCACTGCACTCACTTTCTCTCATATGTAAGAAACTCTTCCTTGAAAATCATAGTTAATAAATGACGGAAAATACCAGTGAATTAATAATAGTATGTTTTGTAGGTTCAGGCGACACTCAAGACATAGAGTATTTTTGGTCGGATAGTCAAACCCCTACAGTAAAGTGTACCTACTGCAAAATATATACCGACCTCCATAAACCAATAACCCCAAAAACAACAGTAATTCTTCTAGAAGACGCTGAGCAATTGATGTTTAAGGTTGACTGTCGAAATATAGAATAATACAAAATGGGAGGCAGTAACAGTAAAGAATACACAAAAGACGGGGAGTTTATGGAGAAGAACTACACCGGCTCAGGCAAAATTGCTCTAAAATGGAAGGAAAAATATGGATTTAAGGGAGAATTAGACACAAAAGAAATATTGGGATTACAAGTTCAGTTAAAAACAGAAATCAGCCAAAAGAAAGGGAGAAAGAAGGACAAATGCGAAAAGGAGTACAAGTTCAGTGACTTATGGTTGGAGGAAAGTCAGAAAAGAGAGAAGCAAAGAGAGGAACGTAAAAAGAAAAAGTTGCAGAAAAAGACAGCAAATGTCATGAGTGTAGGAGTGAAAACAGATGAAGAAACACAGGCGAGTAAACCGCAAGCCCGTGACCTTGATAGAGAAGAAAATGGTGAGGCAGCTGCAGAGCCTGTACCACAACAAGATAAGGATGCACAGCTACAGGAAAAAATGGAGGAAGAGTACCGAAAAAGACAAGAGAGAAAAGCTAATTCACAAAAGAGGCGAGAAGAAGTAGAGAAGAAGAGGAAAGAAAGAGAAAGGCAGGAGATGCTCAGGAAGGGATGGAGGAACAAAAGGGTTTCAGGTAAAAGAGATTTATACCCTAGGAGAGCGCTACACAAACATCAGGAAAAGTTTAGACCTGATTATAATGGAGACATTGATGATTCAGACGACTCAGAATGGGGATCAGATGTCTCAGACTGTACAAATTGTGGTCCAATTCCTGGTGGTCAGTTCCCACTCGTGGAAGTAGCTAACCCACGATTTGGAACAGACAGGGGAGACGGACAGGGCAGAGACCTGAATCAGACCATTCACGTGTACAGACCGTGGAGTGGTCATGATCGCAGGAAAGCAACAGGGGATGTTAAACACCCCTCATCAGGACAAGGAGGAGCAGATGACTTTATAAGCAAAATGCGAGGAATCGCACAGAGTTACAGACTAAATGGTTTTGAGATAATGGACTGTTACAGAGACGTACTAAAGGGAGACTGGCATAGAGTAGAGCTGGATTACACGGGAGGAGACCCCGCAACCGGGACTCCATATCTTTATGATAGTGTAGCCCTCCGGACCGCCGTACAAGCTCTGGAAGACCGTGTAAAAGTAGCATGGCCACGCAAAGTAGACTATGCTATAATAGCAGAGACAAAACAACGTGAGGGAGAGAGCGCATCTGATTTCAGACACAGGCTGGAAGCCATTTTCCGAGCAAACTCGGGAATACCACACGGTACAGAAGATGGTGGTCCCTATCAGCAACAGTTAAAGACACACTTTGTTAAGGGACTTAGAGAAGAGGTTAAAAGAAGAGTCGAAAAATCATGGGTGCACCAAAGCACAGGGACAGTGCAGCAGGCCGTAGAACAGGCAACACATGCAGAAGATGTCATTAAACGCCAGCAACAAGGCAATTATGTTAGTATCCATGAGCCAGGCGTCATAGCCTATCAAAGCCGACCACACCAATATCGTGGCAGAGGCCGTGGGCGTGGACGTGGTGGCTATAGGCCCCAAGATAACAGATACCAAGATTATGAGTACCTAAGAAACAAAGATCGAAAAGAAAATAGGTGCTTTCACTGCCACAAAATAGGACACCAGGCAAAAGATTGCCCCCACGAACAAAAAGCATGACTAGACAAAACAAATATCGAAAATTCAAAGAGCTCCGAAGACTCAACAAAATACCAGGGTCAGAATGAAGAGGAAAATAACAATGAATTGCACTTAGATATACACAATCTGCTACAATTGAGCTCATACGATACATCACCAATGAGAAAACTAACTTTTAATGGCAAAGATTTTAACTGCTTATGTGACACCGGAGCATGCACAACAGTACTCAGATATGCTCCCCCAGGAGTGCAATTATCAAACAAACAAGTTTGGGTAAAATCGGCATCTGGCCACGTAACTTCTCTTAGAATGACAAAACCAGTAAATATAGTGGATATCGAAACGGGAACGCATGTGCGTGTATCAATTCTAGTGGATCCTAGCTGTCCACTCAACCTATTAGGAAGAGATGTTATGGTCCCAATGAAAATGATTGTGAGACCCACAAAAGATGGAAAAATGAAAGCAGAAGTTGATCCACCAGAACATACCACAAATGCTTATCTGATAGCTGGAGAAGGAATTCCCCACTATTACTGGTCATTAGACATGACAGATCAAGGCATGGCAAAATCACTACTAGACCAGGCGACAACACAGCTTATGCTGATGACAGGTGGCATACAGAACTTAGATGTTCTCAACCCTGATCAGCTACACTGTACGCTTAGGTACAAACAGGACCCAGGTCCAGATCCACCCTATGATGACCAGGTCCATAAACTTAAAAATCCTACAACGGTGTGCCTTAGTCATATAATAGTATCTAAATCGGGTCAGTCATGTGTGTCAGTTACTCTAAATCCAAAACAACAAGCTGTCAACCGAAACCAGTATCCGCATGTATCTCTAACTAAACACAATGCCCAACAGTGGAAAAACATATACCAACTAGTTCTCAGAGAACAACAAGAAACGTTCTCATCACCTGATGAAACAGGTTGGCAGACAGGAAAACAGAGTGGCATGCGGAGATTTGTTTTAAACACGTATGTCGCAGTGACACCGCAGACACACATGGACGAAGCCTGACGGGTAACAGTGCACACCTATGTACTAACGGAAGAAGAAAAAGCAGATCTACAAGATATACCAGATTCTCTGTGGTCCAAAGGCGCTACAGATGTAGGCCTTATACTAAATTACCCTCCAGTAAAAGTTAAAACAAAACATAATGCTTATCCGATAGTACGCCAGTACCCACTATCAACTGAAGCAGAAAAAGGTATAGAACCTGTAATTGTGGACATGATTAAGGCAGGGATATTAGTTGAAACAAAGAACCCTAAGTGTTTAACCCCAATTTTCCCAGTCAAAAAAGCTACGAAAGGTTGGAGAATGATACAAGATTTGAGAGCAGTAAATGAAATAGTTGAAACAGAGCCAGTAGACGTAGCAAATCCACACACACTTATGAACAACATCTCACCCAAGGACAAATGGTTCACAGTGATAGACTTATCCAATGCATTCTTTTCTATCCCAGTCCACACAGACTCCCAAGGACTGTTTGCTTTTAGATACAAAAACAAGACTTACACTTACACCAGATTACCCCAAGGTTTCACACACAGCCCCACACTTTATTCGCAAGCATTACAAGCCTCTATGCAGAAGTGTGCGAGCCTACAAAAAGGACAGTATTTGTTGTATGTTGATGACATTCTGGTCACAGGGCACGATAGAGAATCATGCATGACTAATACTAAAATAGTATTAAAACACCTGCAACAGGAGGGACACAAGGTCTCTCAAGAAAAAATTCAATATTGTAAGCAAAAGGTAAAATATTTAGGACATATCATCACAACGGAAGGCAAGCTTTTAGACCCAAAGAGACAATTAGCTGTACAAGAAACACCCAGACCAGATACAAAGCAACAAATGATGTCATTTTTGGGACTTTGCAATTACTGCAGAACCTGGATTCCAGGTTACACGAGCATTGTTCAACCGCTTCAGGAGGCCATATATGGAAAAGACATGGCAATGAAAGACAAAATCACTTGGACTGCAGAACTGGAAGAAACATTCTGCAAACTAAAGCGTGCATTACAAACTCAGACTATGCTGCACCGTCCAAATTATGATTCACCATTTTTTCTGATGGTTACTAGTAAAAATGGCTACATGAGTGCAGCACTGACACAAAAATTAGGAGATAAGCATAGGCCCCTGGCCTACTACTCTAAAAAGCTAGACCCTGTAGCGGCAGGACAACCATCCTGCGTGCAGTTAGTTATGGCCGCAGCAGAAGCAGTGGAGCAAAGCTCAGATATAGTATTGACACATACACTAACAGTAATGAGTAGTTGCAATATCCCTCTAATATTGCTGCAAACACCTTTGCCGTTTGTCACACATGCTAGGCTGCTAAGTCTCATAGCCACACTTATCTCACAGCCACATATCTCCTTTGCTGTGAGAAAAGGACTGCTTATACCATCATGTTTAGCAACAGCTGAGGATGGTTCACCACACGATTGCAAAGCCCATATAGAGGCAGAAACGAAACCACGTGTTGATGTTACAACTACCCCAAAAGCGGGTCAACAACATGTTTTCGTTGACGGTTCAGCGAGCAAAGACTCTTTAGGACGAAACAGAGTAGGTTATGCCGTAACAACAGCTACGTCTGTTTTAGAATCAGGCAAATTACCAGCTTCCTACTCAGCTCAGACTGCAGAACTGCACGCTATTACACAAGCATGTAAACTCATGGCAGGGAAACCACTATGTATTTGGACAGACAGTCAATACGTGCATGATTCAGTGCATTACTACGCACAAGTCTGGGCACGTAGAGGACTGACGTCCGCTGTTGGAAAGCCATTAACTCATAGTGGAAAAATGCTGGAACTCTTAGAGGCAGTCAAGTTACCCACATCGCTATCATTGTGCAAATGTAAAGCACACCAAAAAGATGATTCGGAAGTAACCAAAGGCAACAACTTAGCAGATGTAACCGCGAAACAAGCAGCACAACAAGATACAGACGATGATATTCTGTTGCTAGAACAAACTGACATAGACATGCAAATTCTTAGAGAATCACAAGCATCAGCCTCAG